>VMKM01001237.1:0-164323 GCA_008360985.2 Macquaria ambigua | reverse complement strand
ACAAAAATGTAGAATATCACCAGTCTTATCCTTTAACCACCAACAACATGATGCATACTGAAGCCATTCAACAAGGAGTAAAGTAGCTTTAATTTAACAAAGCAAATCAGGAGAAGTGCAGAAAGTGCTCATTGTGTTGTTCTTCAGCAACAGGACTGGGTTTAGTAAAGCAGCAGAAAGATTATCAGGACTTACTTATGACACTTGAAAGGTCAAGCATCATGGGATTTGCTGTCATTTAATCTTAGTGACTTCCGCGCCGAACCACAGCACCTTATCGATACCCCAAACAACTCATTACAGCCTGCAAAAGCCAGGTGTGTATGTGTGAGCGTGTGTGTACGTGCGCGTGTGCAACTTCAATCGGTGATATTGATTGATATAATCACCCCGTACGAGTCTTTTCCATCCAGCCAGTTCTCTCCCGGGAGGAGTGAGGTTAACACCCGAGACTGGCTGCGCTTACACATCGACCCAGCGGGACTGGACGTGTCAGAAAAGCAAGTGAAGTATTGAATGTAGACAATGATCCGCTGTCATGGCCTCTTCTCTGTTTATGAAACAGTTTGTCCTTAGCTCCTAAAATAAAGTAATGATCATGATTATTCTCAGCATTAATTAACTTCTACATCAGAATAAAAAGAAGACAAGCGCCTTGAATATTATTAAGCCAGTTATTTCTATCTATATTCTGACTTTATCTCCACTCTGCGGGATGTATGAGCTCTACAAGGCCTGGAAATGAAAGCTTTATTTCAGTCTATCGGCTCTTTATCCCACTGTGTCGTGTCTCTGGTGAATTCACCTGGGGTTGTATCAGCTAAAATTAGACTCTCAATTATGAGCAATTACCGTCAGGCCTGTGGGCCCCACAGTGTATTCACTCTCTCGCTCACACCCGCACTGCGCCACACCACTCCAGTTGCTTGCGTGGTTGGGTAAGTACCTACAGTAAAGTGAAAGTACGATGGGAGAAGCTGTGCTCACAGTTCCTCAATCCCTTTCTTGGTTCATTTTCTATTTTGTAACTCAGCTCAAGTGGAGGCTGTTAACTGTCTAATACACTGTACAATTACACTTGCCCTGTAGGCTTTCTTAAATTGGAGCGGTGTAGCAAAAATGTGTGCTAAATCCGTCAAATGCTACCTCAAGTCACTGGAAGCCTTATATAATTGCAGAGACTGAATTTTAAAAAGAAGTTAGATGAGCAGGTGCTTTTAAAGGCGCAATCTGTGATCCAATGTTAAGAAATTATAGTCCTCCCAGCAAAAACCAAAACACATGATTGCAATAACTAAGTTATAAATGTTTTTGGGTGCTGTTATAGGTGTGTTTACATCAGAAAACTAAAAGAGACCTATATTTTTAGTTGGAAAATCAGCATTTTGTTTATTTCTTTACCAAACTCATCAGTTATGTGTGCACATGAATATACCTCAGTAGTTTAACAGACATGGCATGTCTGGCATACAAAAGCTCAAAAACAGGAACCATGTTTGGAAGCTTATGCAAAGTCGTGTGTGTGTGAGAGAGTGTGAGAAACTTTTTTTATATGAAGAAAAAACACTGCTGCCATCAAAAGAGAGTAAAACCAACCATAATCCTCCATCAAACTTTTAATGTAAAACTGCTTTTGTTGAATCTGGACAAAGAGTTCTGTCTCTGAATTGTCTGAAACCTATAGTAGATGTTATTTTAACCATAGGCTCCTGGCATGAAAATAATTCATTCTTTTGAAGAATCTCCAAAACGTTCTGTCTGAAAATGTTTTCACTCTGCATTTGCAACCCAGAATGTCTAAGTCACAGATTATGATCACAGCTTTAGCCTGTTTGTGCTGCAGGCAGCATCGACACACCTGACTGTCTGGGCATCCATTAAAAGAGTGAGCATCAGAGCCTATTTTTCAGTTACCAACTAACCTGTTTTGGTTGCATTTTGAGGTAACCAACTAATATGTGTGCCACAGTGGTTATTACAGGGATCATCTGGTGAACAAATTCCATGAAAAGACCAAAACCAACAATGAATTAATCCAACTGACAAGTATTGAGAGCAACATACAGGCTGGGCAAGTTTGAAAGTATTGAGAGATGGATTAACACGCTGCTGTTCTCGGTCTTTTCATGGGATGTGTTGACAGTAAGAAAGATATAGAATGTCGCCAGCCTTATATTTGGGATATATTTTTCCTCAGAGGAAAAACCAAAAATAATGAGTCCAAGTGGCGAAAGTTGGAGGCTCCACCAGTCACCGTTGCTGTTTACGACGACGAGAAAAAAACATGAGTGCTGCACAAAAGCAACAGGAAGGTTAAATGATGGGAAGATAAAAATGGAGAAGGTCAAGGATCTTTTGATCAGATAGGTATACTGTGTGACGTCAACCAAGTGTCACCAGAGGTACTTTTTCCAGTTGAACTGCTGATCATAGATTCACTTCCCCCTCCAATGAGGTACTGCACTGTACGCCTCAGTGCACTCTTGTGCTAAGGTGAAGTGATGCAGGCAGACTTGAAGGTATGTTAGAGTGCTGTTCCTGGAATTATCTTCTCAGCTCAAGAGTCTAGTTCCTCTTTAAGGTTTCATTTTAAATGTGCTAACTAAGTGTGGACATTGCCATGGAAATTTGAGTTTGTTATGAATATAGTTTATCAAACCTTAAATCTACTTGTAGTCATTTCCCATGATGTGGTTGCATCTAAAAAAACCCAACTGCACTGCAAATACAAAATAAAAATGAAAAATACAGCAAACTTCAAATCAAATAGTCAGTTGATTTATTGCATCTGTGTTTAGCAGAAGAATGTGGATGAGACTCTTCACTGGCTGATTAACCTGTAAGGTGTTGGTGTGATGTGAATACAGTCAGCAGATTTAAGAGCAGTATAAAACAAAATCTAGAAATGGTCCTGCTGCATTTAAGAAGAGGCCTTCTCAGTTTGATAGTGACACGCCATATCCTGCTGGTAATTCCCCTCGCTTTGCCTTTGTGGAATATCATCTCAGATTTTCCCAGGGAATGACTACAGAGAATGGGCTTATTATTAAGGCAGATTACTTCTGCCATTCTCTGTGGAGGAAAAGTAGGTCGAATAAGAACCGTCTCTATCCTCACATTTAGAGGAGGAAAATTGTTCAGTTCTCACTGAGTTGTGACAAAATGGAGAAAGAAATGAGAATGAAATACTGAATGTGTCTGCGACCAAGATCGGGGCTAGACAGTTGGTTTCATCCTTAAGATACTGTTTTGGTATTTTGGTTCAGATGTTTAATCACATCTGCTTTTGAAGGATTCATCACATCCACATGTTTTTAATCTTTGACAAACCCTATTGCTCATCTGGCTTTTAGCTTGCTTTGTAAAAATGCAAATATTCCACTAAATTCTCTTCCGATCCCCCAGGTCAGGAACGATTTGGGAACATGACGCGGGTGTACTACAAAGAGGCCGTGGGGGCATTCGTGGTGTTCGACGTGACAAGGGGCTCCACGTTTGAGGCAGTGTCTAAGTGGAAGCATGACCTGGACAGCAAGGTGAAGCTGGCTAATGGCACCCCCATCCCCTCAGTGCTGCTCGCCAATAAATGCGACCAGAAGATAGAGAGCTCCAACAGCACGGCCCTAATGGACAATTTCTGCAAAGAGACTGGCTTTCTGGGCTGGTTTGAAACCTCGGCTAAGGTGAGAGATCAATATTTGGAGAAGCTATTAGTCGCACTTACAACATACATAAAATACATCCATGTACTTTTACATACATTCCTATCTATATCTGTTTAAAAAGCGTCTTTTTAAAATATTCTCCTCTTTATTTCTTTATGTTTTATTTCTGGTTCTTCTACACCTTAAGGCAGGGTTCAGCATGAAATTACCAAAGTTAGGGCTCATATTAATGCTGGCTGAAATATCTTGCATCATGGGGATACTTATTTCCTTTAAAGCTTCTTGAGTCATGGTCCTAACATGACTAGTAATGGCTTCTTGAGTCATGGTCCTAACATGACTAGTAATGGCTTCAAATCTTATTTTACACACGAACGTGACTTGTGTTTGTGGCAAATCAGAGTTGATAAGAGCTTTGAAAAGCCCACATAGCCAAGATAAGAATAAAAAAAGCCACTGGACTTTTATTAAGAAAACATTTTGCCATTTTACTGAATGGCTTCTTCACTTCACATGGCAGACAGGAAATTCTCTAGACGTTATCCTGCGGGGACGCCGGCCCCTTCTGAATGGTGTAATCACACTGGTTACACTGTGGCGATTGCGAAATAGTTACATGTAGTAACTGCTTTTGTTAAACACTTGGGCCCTCACTCAGCAGTTGTTAAGTATGTCAGACACTAGAATGAGAGCTCCAATATTTCTTAAATCTTTGGCTTCCTCTCACTTCAACAAAGCTTCAGTTAAGAGATAAGTTCATACATGTAAGGGCTAAAAAACATCTTGACTGTTTTAGTCTGCAGTGATGGAAGAAGTATTCAGATAATTTACAAAAGTAAAAGCAATACTATACTTGGAAAATTACAAGTAAAAGTCCTGCATGCAAACCTTTTACTTAAGAAAAAGTATAAAAGTATTGGCAACAAAATGTACTTAAGTATCAAATGTAAAAGTACTCATTATTCTCATACTACTCATTATTTATAAAAAGTACAATACTTCCCTGTAATCCCCTGGAGTGGAAGTAATAAAATAGTGGTACAAGTTCCTCAAACTTGTACAGTACTTGAATAAATCGACTTACTTACTTCCCTCAGCTGTTAGCTGTGCAACCTCTGGATGCTGTAATATCAGAGTGATCAGCAGGTAACTGTGTGAGAGCACGAGGCTGACACAAGCAAAAGGCTGCCAGTCGTCTGCATGTGCCAGCTCATGTTCAGTGATAAAGGACTTCCTTGATGCAGAGATGCAGTTGTGTCTGACGAGTGCTTGAATCACAGCAAGTCCAATGTTGATCTCCTTAACTATGAGACTCCAGGGAAAGCCCCGTCACTTCCTTTTCTCTTATCCTTCTAAGAAGCTTTTACAAGTCAATAAGCCAAAAGACGCTTGCAAATACACACTTCTACATTTTAACCATCTTTTATACTTCCATGTTTAGGAATGCTTTAATGACTTTGACTTTGACTGAGTCAATTTTATTAACTCATTCCAGATAACCTTAGGCCCTGCAGCTGTGTCACGTGCTGTGTCATGTGAGTGTGCGTGTGTGTGTGATGTCTGCAAAGCCTTTCTGGCCATTTCCTTTCTGTGAGTGCAATGAAGTGTTGTTGTTTTGTGTGCCAGTCACGCTGGTATTTAACTCGACCTACAACAACCTGTGCCAAACTTTCTTTCTGTTTCTGTTTCTGTTTCTCTAACTATATACTTTCCAAAAGGTCGTGCAAGAGAGTAAGACACAATCATGACGAGATATGCATTGTTTTTGTCACAGTTTTGAGATGTTTGGGGCTGAGGCAGGTCAAATATTTTCTCTGGTCCTAATCAGCCTTTGCTATGAAGTAGTCAATGACTAATCTCTAATTAGGAGGTTTGTCTGGTTCTGATTGGTGCACGCCCTCTACTCATTGAAAAATCTGTTTAAAAGTGATGTAGACAGTACTCCCAATTATGTGACTGTATTCACATGCACTTCCAATTAATCATGAAGATCAGTTTTTAACAGTACTGTTGGATTCATAATATACTGCGTCGCTTCTTGCCAGATTTGTAATTATTTTCTAAATAATAAGCAATTAGATTATCATTGCTAATGTCATTCTTGACTTTTGCAACTCAAGCAATCTTTAAATATTCCTCAGTTACAAAACCACTTGATCTCTGTTTGCTTTTACCCAAGATGACCGGACCTCTTTGTAAACATCTCTGTTACTTTAGAGCGTGGAGAGAGGCCATTAATATTCATTACCTCTTCAACCCACGGGATGACAGCTTTTGGCCACAGTGTGAAGGACAAAAGCAAATGGTGGTTTTTACCTTGCCTCTGCTGGCCTCAGATTGGCTCTCTGGAAACCGTCTCTGTCTCCCAGCTGTTGCTTTAACAGGCTGGATCATATAAAAAGGGTTTAATGGATTTCCGAAGCAATTCTGAAAAGAATTATAAAGGCCTGTGATTCCTCCTACTAAACGTAGAATGCTTCAAGCATGGGTGGGCAAGCCGAAGCAAGGAGGACTAGTGTCTGCATTGTCACTAAGGTGTAAATGTACAATATTTTTTGATATAAATGTCTTATCACCACTCTGACATACTGCTTTGACCTTTTCCTAGGACAACATCAATGTGGACGAGGCAGCGCGTTTCCTGGTGGAGAATATCTTGGCTAACGACAAAGGTTTGCCATATGAGGAGAGCAACGGAGACCGGATCAAACTGGACCAGGAGACTGTGGCTGCTGAGAGCAAGTCAGGCTGCTGCTAACACTCAGTCCATTCACATTAGCCATCCACCTCCCTTTGGCAGGGTCCAACCCATTCACCCAGCCTGTGGCTCTCAGCCCTCTGCTGCAGCCTCTCTGAGGAATATGAATTTTTGGGTCTTCAAAGCTCCAGGATCTTCTCCTCCCTGCACTGATGCCCATTTGACCTGCGCATCCAAGTTTCTTATTGTAGCTTTCCCCAGGCCAGAATAGAAACCCAATTTTATCGTGATGTTGTCACTGCCTCTGCTAGGCTCTTTCCGTCTTTGTCCCACACCTCTAAACTGCAGGATCTTAATTATATTGTGTTTGTCTCACCGCATATTTCCCTGATTGTGTATTCCACCACCAACTTTGAACGCCACCTAGCCCTCCACACTTGAACCCTGCTGCTCCCCCTGTTGCCTGACAGCCTCTGAAGCCCTGGACTATCCCACGCCTGAGAAGGGGTGCAAACTAAGCAGAAAGTTGAGAAACACAAACTAGAAAGCAACCTGTAGCCTCTAAATTTCTGCCACGTTGGTCTATTCTCTTTCAGTATCATTGTCATTCAGCATTTATCTGTGAAACAAGACGCTTCACTGTTCAGTGCTTGTGAAGTATTTCTTCAGTTAACATAGATGGTGCCCCTTAATATCTTTTTACAGCACACTCATGTTTGTGTTTCCAGTTGTTCTTTAGACTACTGTGTAAAAAGTAAGCAAACAAGTTAAGGATTATCAAAGTGTTATCGTATCTCATATTACTGTCATGAATTGTTGTCTTTATGCCATATTTTCTCTGAAATAATGTGCCATAATACAGTTTTTTGTTATTAATTACAGGGGAAGACTTTTTGTTGTTCACTCAAACATTTACATGGACACAGACGGACAATACAGCATTCCCGGAGGAAACTCTAATAACAGTACATTATGATAAACTGAGAAATCTTTGTTTGTTTGTCTTTCTGCTGGTATAAAACTGTAGATCTGATTTACAGTATGCATTTTTTATAATGTGTTGGGTCATGCATTATACAACTGTTGAGATGTCATAAAAACACAATCCGACAGACGACCACACTCTCTTGTTTATAGATGATGGTAATCTGTTGAAGTGTTCAGATGAAATATGAAGGATTTTTTTTTTTTTTTTACATGGAGTTGAGATTACGTTTACATGTGAAAATACTTAAAATCTAAATCTATAAGACCAAAATAGAATAAACATTTTAACAGATTTGTGTTGTCTACTAGTGATTAGACTGATAAAACGCATTTACCTAATTGATTAAATATGTTTATCAATGTATTTATATATATGTATTAACAAAACACTGGGACAAGGTTGGTGTTACTCAACATGCTCTAGTTCATTCATAAGCTAGTTATAGCCATGTGAATGAATAAATGAGGTCTGCACCATATACTTAAAGCACAGTATTTGGCAAATACAGTATAAACATTCAGTTTCCCTGTTTAGATTTTATGGTTCATTGTCCTGAACAAAATAGCAAAATCAGATTATATATATATTGGTTTTTACATGGTAGACATCTTGGATCAAGCCAGCTGAGCTGGGATTATACACATTTCTTATTAGCATACTGTACAAGCAATAATGCCTGGCACAGGTGACTGCAGGTTCTTGGGACTTGGATCTAAAATGGCAGCAAGTTGGTATTGCTATGCTACAGCAGAAGTGCTGCAGTAGACATCACTCTGACTGCACTTGAAGAATGATCGAGTGGCAAAATCAATGTATCTTTGAAAGCAGGCCTAAATACTACCTAACACTACCTAATCAAAAGCATAGATTAATGGACTATGATAAGGTCAATGGCCATAATAAGGCTCACGCAAAATTTCACTTACAAAACCTCAACAGTCTAGATTCTACATAATCTAGCAAATGGCTTACAAAATGTATCCATGTGTATACAATGTTTGACAAAATGCTTTACGTATTGTGTTAGGTTTCCCTCTAACAAACTCAGCACAAAGGACTATCTGTGAAAACTACGATTCAAACTGTGTGTGTGTGTGTGGGTGTGTGTGTGTATGAGAGAGAGAGAGACAGGACCATGTGACTCCACTCATGAAACTGTGTGTGATAGTCATCAGACACAGTGTTCTCAACACTACAGCTTTTGCTCCTCCACACACCTAATTGTTAGCAGAGCAGGAATGCAGTGGTGGCATGCCAGTTGTATTGTGTGCAAGCATTACAGCAACACTCATTCAAGGCCAATACTGCAACCCCACATTACGTCATTAAAGCATGCATTTCAGAGAAAGTTGGAAGCTTGACAGCATATGATGTATTGCTTTTTATCTCGGAGTGTATTTCTGTGTTTCTGTGTAAGTGGTGCTACAGTCCAAAGGTTTCTATGAGCCATATGTGGTGACGGACTTGAGGCAACACACTACAATTCAATACCATGACCTTCAGGAAAATGCAATCTTTGTGATGTCATTACTGTTACACTTTATCAAGATGGTCCGAGAAAGGTATTGAACTCTGCAGCACAAATTGGGGCTATATTTTGTCTATTAAAAGGTGTTTCTAATGTTTTGTCAGTTATATAGGCCAGATGTTTAATTTTACGTTTTGTTGCTCTGAAGTAACTTTCTGTAAATAGATGTTTTGTAACAGGAAATCTGTCCACCCGTCACCCTGGTAACAAGTGATGCAACAGCTCCAGGCCCCGCCCACGTTAAAGCTCCATTGCTTAGCAACGCGTAAACTTTCAAGAACAGAGACGTAACCAAGCAAACGCACCTCCGGCAGGCTACTTGACTTGTTCGGTCCTTGGTCACTTGGCTTGCAGATTTATCACACTAAATGCAATGTCCAAGGCACAACCAAAGAAAAAGGAGTCCTCCTCCAGTAAAGTCTCTTTATCCGACCGACAGACAGAGTGAGTTTGGTTAATGTTGGCAATTAGCGTTAATTAAGGTCAGCTGTAGTTAGCATTAACGTTAGCGTTAGCTACGTATCATCACAATAAGCTATCTAGCATTCAGGACGCTTGCTCATTGTAACAGAACATCATACTTTAATACACACTATCTACAGTATCTATCTATCGGTTGCTGTAGCTTAAGTCAAAAGCATAGTAGACACTTGAGAAGAGATGTACATCATATATGGCATGTGTGTAAATTCCCCAGTCTGTGATCATCATAATAAGGTAAACAGCCAGCATTATGAGCTAATATCACTGTCACTATGAGAGGGTAAACAGGGATTTGGTGGGTTTACTCTAGACTGAATCTCTGGTACTGAGCTGGCTAATTTTGTTGCTAAATATTGACAAAAGGGAAGCCAAGAATAAATGAAGTGGATTGCTATGTGTCATCATTCCAGAGCTGCGTCCCTAGTAGCCACTTCCTCAGAGAGCCTAGGAGGTGTGTGGAGATGCAGATTCCCCATCTGGCCTGAGTGGAATGATGCAGAAGTCAGCAAGGAGAAGTGGGACTCAAGTAAAGGAGCTGAAGATGGAAAGACAAACAAGAGTCACAATGCTGTAAATCCGGAGTATAAAATAATTGAAACTCTAATAGATTAATCATTAATTTGCCATCAGCAACGTATACTGTAAAGTTTATTGCAAAATGTATAATTTGCTTCAAATCCACTTTACAACTGATATTAATTTTGACATTTGTTCATTGTGTTTCTGTATTTCCAATTAACTTTATTTGCTTTTGTCTGCAGCCATTTTATGAAGATCCTGAGGGAAAAATTTCCCTGCCTCCATCTTTGAAAGTGCACTCCTGGAAGCGTCCTACAGAGTTTATTGTCAACAAGGTAACCTTCATGCTTCTATATTAATGATATACTTTCTAATGGGATAGTACATGCCAAATGTCTACCTGACAACGACAGTTATTCCATGGCACTGCATAATGACAAAAGTGGTTTACACTTGGACTGTTATAGTATACCACACTATGTAGTGTTTCAAATACATGGCATGGATAACGATAATAAACAGGAGCCAGAATATGTGTCCTGCAGGTGTACACATATTTTGTAAGTGATAAAATGATTAAATGTCAACTAACATGAAACCATTTGATTATACTTGTAAGTACTTATACTATAAGTCATTTATCATGTAAAAATACACATTCGCTGGTTTCAATTTCTGCTGTTTTTCTCTCTCATATCACTGTAAATTGAATACATGTGGGTTTTTGAATCGTTGCTCAGAAAAAATAACCAATTTCAAGACAATATTTGCTTCCTGTAGCCTTTTGTGGTCATGTGTCTTTATTTACCATTGCGTAGACTAAAGGACTAATAGATTACATGGACTTGCATAGACTAACTGATTAATCTTCTGATAAAATAAACCAACAAATTGACATGTTAATTATGTAACTGTTGGTTGCAGCCATTACATGTATTAACAAAGTGTATTTCTTTGCCACACAGTGTGAAATGTAGTTAAGGAAATCTGCTCTCTAGTCGCCTCCAATGAAGTTTTAATTGCATCACTCCACTTTTCTGTTACTCTCTCAGTGCAGTATTGAGCAATTACTGGAAGCTTCCTGCTTTTTGAATGAGTTCTTGCCAGGTCACAAGCTGCCTTTTCACTCAAGATGTCAAAAGCATTTCATTAATTTTATACAAGAGGAACACGGGCTAATCACAAAAACAATCAGCCGTGCAGATGCAGGCAACAGCTCTACTGTGAAACTCTCTCTTCATCAGTCTGTACCAGTCTGTATTTCCGAAGCCGATGTTATTGACGGAAATAATTTAAAGCTTGGCTCTCACTTAGAGTTGCTGTGGCAGCGGGAGAAAACACGACCTCTCTTGACCCACGGCTGATCTCTCTCACCATCACCTGACCCATTAATTCATATTTAATTATTAACATGGTAGAGTGTATTAACTTGGTAGTGAAATATTCTTCACAAACACAGTCTTGGGACAAGGTTAGACCAGTTTAGGCCACGGGATGAGTAGAGAAGCATTAAGTAGGTCACATATTCATGTCCATTTCGATGGTGATGTGTGACAGCAATATTCTAGAGCTGGTTGACCACCAGATGTGAAGGTGCTAAAATTCTGTGCCTACAATGAAAACAATGATGTGCTTTATTTTAGGGTCTCTCTGTTGTTGAAAATCAAATGACCTTCGACCTAATCTCTCCCAGTGATCATCTGATTTGCAGTGAGGTTAGTTTTCAACTGTCGTTTTCTACTTTTCTTTTAAAGATCGCACTGACTGTCCGCTAACCAGTATCGATCGGCACTTGGCTAGTGTAATTCAGACGTCAGACAGGGTGACGTTTGACTGACAGAAATTAATTAGACTGGGGTAATGCAATGCCCTATTGATTTATCGAATGATTGATCAGATAATTGTTGATTCAGCCAATGGATTTAAAGATTGGTGGGTAGTTGTTGGACCCGTGATTACTTTTCTCTTCCTTCTCTCCTCCATCTTCGGTCAAGCTGATGAGGTGGATCATCAGCGAGATCTATATTGTTTGGACGCTGCAGAACCGCACATCTACAGAACAAGATGGTTGGAGACCTTGGGAGCACATCTACTCGCTGTGTAAGGTGGTGAAAGGTCATGTGCCGCTCTACAACAACTATGGGAAATACGTGGTCAGACTGTATTGGATGGTGAGTCTGACGCACACATACACACAAACATCCATTTACAGATAGTCATCTAAGTCTACTAAAGACTGTTTTTGACATCAATGCAGATAATGTCCCTGCTTCCCAATGCCTCTTTGTTAATCACACATTTTTTAGAGCCACACTTGGCAATGGATGGCATAAGATTGCATTGTATTGTTCAACAGACCCCATAGAAGGCAGAAGATGAGAGGGGGAATGGGGATGGACTGAGGGTTGGAGGGGGGAAGAAATGAGAAAGCCGTATCCACTCAGAGCTCAAATCAATCAGTCTCACTGCTGTGCCAAAAGTGGCTGGGCTTCATACATTGCCTGATGAACAGATAAGGCTTAACAGGAGTCAGCTGCTTCTCAGAGAGCAAGGCTCAAGTTGGATATCTTCGCCTAGTAAGACCATGAGAGTAGGCACAACCCTGGGAAGGCTTAATGCACTGCAGTGTCAATCATATTGATTATGTACGTGTGGGGGTTTTAGAGATTTTTGGCTCTAAATAAAGGTCATCATTGCATTGGAATACAGCTTGAAATTGCTGGCTTGTGAGTTTCAGTATGTGTGTTGCTTGCCACAGATCTCTAAGTAGTGGACACTACATCATTGTGTCATTTCAGAAAGGGAACTTCTTCCAGCACAAAAATATGGGTCAGCGAGAGAGCGAAAAAGACAGAGCTAAAAGTGATGGTGTTCTGTAACACTGTGACTCTTGCCTTGACAAACAAGCATGACACGGTGGTAGGCAGCACTCCCCGTGCCAACCATAGCACGCTAACAGATGGTTGTTGAGATGGCATTAACCACCCAGCCCCCCTTCCCGTTTCCTTGCCTGTTTTAGCTCTTAGGCTACTCCTTTTCTCCCCTGCTCATTTGATTCTTTATTGTTCCACACCAATCTTTTTTCCAACAGTTTTCTCCTTCACGCCGCTGTGAATATCCATCCCATTCTCATTTTCTCACCCTGGTTTTTACTGCCCTACAATTCTTTTTCTCCTTTTCATCCTCTCTCCTCTTTCCTTGCCCTTTCGCACTGTATTTTACCCCATCTGCGAACACATCAAGCTCCTCCTCGGGGGGATGGTTTGACAAGAAAGTGGAAGAACAAGCAAGAAAGGGAGCGTGCTCGCCCGCACTCGATAGAGGCTTGCATTGCTTGTGCACACTGTTCTGACAGATAAGGAGAGGCACAGCTGTGAACAGTCAGTCAGATTATCACCTGCTTGTGCTGCTTTTTCTTACAAGCAGTGTGAAACTCCCCCAGACGGCCAGTAGACAGACCCCACCACAGACAGCATGTAACAAGCTCTGACACCAAACAGGATGCTAAAATGCAAGCATAAGGTTGCTAATGCTAGGAGAGGTGTTGGAATATGAAGCCCATAGATCAGAGAATTTGAGGTGATGAGTTACACGTTGGGTTTTTAGGGAAAATTCTACTTTTGGTGCTTATTGTTGTGATCTGAGTCTCACCTGTGGGACACAAATGGGAGGAGAAATCTAATATTTTACGTTAGCAGTAGATGTGTTAGGGGCTGGTATCAGTCATGGCCAATCACATCAGCCCATCTTATTATCTTTAAATGCAGTTGTCCTCCCACCACAATTCACTGGCTGTTTTATTAAAGGGATTGAGAGTTGAGACAAGCTTCCTCTCACAGGAAGCTATGATTTCAGTCAGAAACATTCAAGTCAAGGAATTCACTGTTTAATGCAAATGGTTATATACCGGTAGTTACATTTGGCAGAAAAGGCTCTGTTCTTTTAGGGAACTCTCAAAGAATCTGAGCAGCGATGAGAGTTCTGCTAGGAGAACAAATGACATATCACTCTATAGTACAGATTCAGAGAATCCTGTTAACATATATGGACATTAGATCCTGGTAGAGTCAACAAAAATTGAGGAGTTTGTTTGGGGTGGTGGGGGGAGCTGCCTCAACAAGCAGTGCTGGCATGAAGGTATCAGCAAAATAAAAATTTAGAATTATAAGGTAATGAAGGCTGCCTGTACACTTGTATGAATGTAACTGTATGTTACTAGTCAGCTGACGATGCAGGCGATGATAGTGAGCATGGATGAAACAGCTGATAGCTGATCAGCCGATGCCAGCACCACTACTGTGCTATGCCTGAAGGCAATGCTCCATTCTGGTCTGAGAGGCTCCAGTTTGAATATACAACAGCTCAAATATCAATCCATGAATGGATATTACAAATATGCTGTCAGATGATGCGTCTTTTTAAGCTGGCACTTACATTTAGAAACACAGTTATCCACTTTTAAGAACATTAAAAAACAATAGAGGTTGCCTTTTACTTTGTTAAGTGGCTAACAAGCAAACAGTTATTTTTGGTTTCATCTTACAATAATTCATTGCTACTAAAACAGTGTGTTTTACTAAGAAAGTGATGCAAATACAAAGTAACTTACAATAATTAAGTTATTTTACATTAAAGGAATAGCCACATATTCATATTTTGGGAAAATGCTTCTTCACTGCCAGGCAACCAGCTGAGACTCCAGGAAGTTACTGGTCCTGATCAAGAAATAGTCCGGCAGAACCCCCGAAAAATGTTAATTTGTCGTTCTTACACTTCGGTTTGTTTAAGGATGATACATGTAGTAATTAGTGAGCTTTAGAGGTGCAGGTGGATTTTGTTACCTTCAAACTGAACCTGGCTAGCTGTTTGCTCCGTTTCCAGTCTTTATGCTAAGCTTAGTTAGCTGGCTGCTGGCTGTAGCTTCATATTTAGCGCACAGACATGAGAGTAGTATCGATATTCTCATTTAACTTGAATAAATGTATTTCCCAAAATTTCAAACCTTTCCTTTATGGTTTACATGAATTGCTATAGTCTGAATAAAATTGCAAAACTAATATTAAAGCTGCAAGCAGCGATGAACGGGCCCTCGCACACTTGCGCACGTCAGGGAGTGCAGCATCCGCCGCCTCACGACAAGTCAGACTATAAAACGTGTCATTTCCTGCTAGTGTCATTTCCTGCCGTCAGTAGGTGGCGCTATGACTGTGGCCGAAAATTTGCATATAGACGCCTTCAGGGCGGGGGGGTCATGAAACATGGGAAGTTTGGGGCCTCTAGGACAATGTACAGTGAAGTTATAAACCACTTCCTGTTTGGCGGCGAACGAAAACACAGGACAGTGTGAGTGTCTGTGTGTGCATGTGTGTGTGTGTGTGTGTGTGTGTGTGTGTGTGTGTGTGTGTCCAAGATGTCAGGTACAACACACAGACACACATAGAGGAGAGGAGAGAGAAGCTGCTGCATGTCAGACTGTAAAACGTGACATTTCCTGCCGTCACTAGGTGGCGCTGTGGCTGTGGCTGAAAATGACCATATAGACGTGTTCAGGGCGGGGGGGTCATGACACGTGGTTAGTTTGGGGCCTCTAGGACAATGTACAGTCCAGTTATAAACCACTTCCTGTTTGGCGGCAAAGGAAATCACGGGACAGTGTGTGTGTGCGTGTGTGAGAACACAAGATGTCAGCTACAACAGACAGACAGGTAGAGCAGAGCAACGTGTAATTTCCTGCCGTCAGTAGGTGGCGCTATGACTGTGGCGGAAAATTTACATGTAGACGCCTTCAGGGCGGGGGGTTGATAAACATGGCAAGTTTGGGGCGTTTTGGACAATGTACAGTCCAGTTATAAGCCACTTCCTGTTTATGGCGAAAAGGCGTTGTCATGGAAACGGCGTTTGATGAAAAGTCACAATCTTCACAGTGAAGCATCATAAAGGTCTTAAGTATATCCTCACCAAATTTGATGTTGATGTGGTTAACCTGCTAGGAGTAGTGATTAAAAGTAGTGGGCGTGTAACTTCCTGTTGTCAACAGGTGGCGCTATGACTTTGATTCGATATTGACCCCTACATGTGTTCAGGGCGGGAATGTCATCACACATGAGGAATATTGAAAAGAGCCGATCATTTTCAGCCGAGTTACAGCACTTTGATTGTTCATGATGGAACATCCACAGCCTTTTTTGTCTGGACATGATACATAAGTATACCAAATTTGGTGCATGTAGGTGAAACGTGTAGTTTGTTATACATCTATAGGTGGCGCTACTGAGCCATTTTGCCCCCCCCCGCATGTGTGAGACCTATAAAATATAAAATTTTTTGCCATTTGTGACGCATGTGCAAAATTTCATGAGTTTTTGAGCATGTTTAGGGCCTCAAAAGTGCGATTCATTCGGACAAAGAATAATAATAATCCTTACAAATACAATAGGGTCCTACGCACTGTAGTGCTCGGGCCCTAATAAAGAGATTGTCTAATTTCTTAGATCTACTATCTGAGGTGCATTGATTGATATACCACATCTTCACTCACTGTGTCTTCCTTTCTTGCTTTTAGGGTTGTTGGAGGAAGATAACCGTAGATGATTCCATGCCATTTGATGAAGAAAACAAATTGCTTCTCCCTGCCTCCACCTGTCAGTCAGAGCTGTGGCCAATGTTGTTGGCTAAGGCTCTTATTAAAGTGGCCAACACAAAGTGAGTTACTGTACATTCCAACAGAAACTCTATAAGCATCTCAATACTGGCCCAAGGAGTATAAACAGTTGTTTAAAAACAGGGCCTAAGAACAGACTCAACTTTATTGCCCGCTAAGAAGCCTGACTCTAATAAGACCACGATAACACCACACACTATACACACTTACCCTTTATACTAACACTGTGCACTAACCCTTCTTAAGTAAAGCAGTATACAGGGTGGTACTATTGCCCAATTTCAAATGAATTTCAATAAATACATACAGTGATTCATCAGTAATATGCAATGTCATCACATCTGCATGAACACAATGAAAGTAGGTCATTGAATCTATCGAACTGATTTTTAAGAAGGTTTTGAACCTGCCTGAGCAAGGACATTAATGAAACCAACAGAGCTTTATTTTAAAATCTAGTCAAGATCACAGTGTTTCTGAAGATACCAAATGTTTGATGCTGAACTATGAGGAAATGTTTGTAAAATGACACACGATACACCTAGAATTTTACATACTAGTGTTTCCAAGTGCTTGGAATGTGGGTCTCTCTGTTAACACACTGTATAGAGGACACTTTACTTTAAAGTTACTAAAGGAGAATACTAAGGGGAAATCAGGGTTCAGGAAGTAAATTTCCCAGCTGACACGTGTGTACATGTTGTACATAAAGAAGTGAACTAAACAATTTAAAGCTCACTCTGTGCATGTGCACAAGAACCCCCACAGAGTGCCTTTTGCTGACTTAGCCAAACCTTCACCTGACCTAATCTCTGCCTTGGGCTGTGTTGAATTTGGTGACAGACAGGCAGTGTGCGTGTCTGTGATGGGCCAACATGGCATGTGTAAAGGCGGCTGTTCCAGTGTCCACAGAAGGTCGAGACATAAATGTTTCATCCAAGACAGGAAACAAAGGAGTCTCTCTCCTGCTGAATCATTTATGAGTCATAGTGAAAGTTGTTCGTACTGAACTAGTACCAAACTTTGCCCAGGTGTCTGCTGGGGCTCCTCAGAAAAGCGGTATTCTTTTTTAATAAAAAGCTGAATTTGAGGGCTCCTTCACTTTGGTGCTGAGTAGCTTTTTTGTAGTGGTTATGGACTGTGGCATTACTGATCAAGTTGTATTGATTTCACTTCCTCGGGCATCATGACTGCGCACTGGACAGGTTGGCCACAGGATCCCAAGAGGACCAATTAGAGCTGCTGCAGCCATCTGTTTCAACTGAACATTGTGTGTCAAGGATACATACACACTCTTACACACACAATAATAGTTGTAATACACGTAAGACAAATTTCAAAATGTAGAATATAAGCTGAGCCTGTTGACATTCAGTCACACAGACGGTAGAAAAAGTCCAGGTGGGTTAAGACAACACTAAACACTTCTGGTGACTTGTTGACCTATATAGGCTTGTAATGGAGCCTTAAATGATCATTGTGTTTACAAATTTACCAAACTACAACAAGAGTCAAAATGAACATTCCATTGTTTCGGTGTTTGTGATTCTTCAGTATAAAATTTAATTTACTAACACTAATATTTTTAAAAATGGTGGACTTCTTGGAGTTCAGTTACCTTTGTTGTCTTCACTGGTGTCATTCCTCAGTATGATGTTTTTATTTTTAAAACCGTTTTTGTGTGTTTGTCTCTCAGCGTAGTGTCAGAGGTCTGCGGGGAGATGGGTGAGTTCACCTTTATCCACACCCTCACCGGCTGGATCCCAGAAATCAGTCCTATAAAGTAAGGTCCTCATTGGTCGACTCCACTCTTGTACCTCTGTCTTCTGCATCTCTTCTTCTAAATATCTAAATATTATACATACTGTAGGTGTCCCCCTTAATTGTGTCCATGTTAGTGGGGTTGACATTCTCTCTCTTCTCTTTGCTTTTATTTTTCCTCCCTGAAAAAAAAAGTGTGAGAATCAGACTATCTAATCTCTGGCAGTTTATCACAACAATGGCTGTGGCACTAAACACACTTACACAGTCTGACAACCTGTGCATTTTGTCCTTTCAAGTACACCATTTTATAAAGTATGCTGTAGCGAAGTCATTCAGAGAAGTGTATCTGGCTACAATAGTATGGAAAGTCACACTTTGGGAGAAAATGATTGAGGTCTAAAATGGAAACAAGGAGATATATAATAAAGGGGGAGGTGAGGTAGCGTGGAGTGGAAAATCTCAGCTTGTCAGTGATGGTACTTTAATGGGGCAACAGTGTTTTGGAGTGGAGCTGGAGAGTGTTATTATCTATAGCTCAGCAGGTTAGCTGCTGTTAGTGGGTCGCCTGGGGAATCTATCAACATGTACAGGCACTGAGCATGAGTGTGTTTGCGTTTCGGATTGATTCGTGACACATGGGTTTACAGTCTTATATGCACTCACACACACACACACGCACGCACACATTCACACACACTTTATAAGTGTATTTTTTGTTTTTGTGGTTGTACTAGCAAGACATTCACTATTAATGGCAGCTGGTTGGCATAAAAAATCTGGGGATGTTCATTATTGTGACTGACACTTACAATGAGCACAGATGAGCCATTGTTGTAATCCAGAAAACTGTATCCAAAGTTATGTATATATTTTTTTTAAGTGTGTCAACATTATACTCTGGTGCATCATTATCAGCCAATGTCACTACCTTCCACAACTAGTGGGCTAACAAGTTGGAGGAACTATTTTTTTTTGGGGTGTCTGATTTTTGAGATTCCTCAGCCCTCTCTTGGAGGTAGACCTACTAAAAAAAGGAGAAGTACATACTGTAGTTCGAGCCAGATTTCAACCAATGGACAGCAGAGAGAGCTGGCAGTTGTCAGCTCTGGAGACACAAAACGCAGTGGGAATTTTTTATGTCAGATTTTTGCATGTCCTCCTTACATTGAAATGACAGGAAAAGTGGTCCTTTAAACAAACAACAAAGTGATGTCCTTCAAATAAAATAACATGACTCTCTACCTTTCACTTGCTAATCACACATAAAGATTATGCTCACTGATAGGAACCTGCTCCAGCTTCATTCCTCACTGGTTTGTTCAATATGTTCTGTTGTGTCTGGGAGGTTCAGTTTCCTTTAAAAAGGTCTCTCTTATTTTGATTTGCATTTTAATGTTTTTATGAATTATGTAAAGCACTTTGAATTGCCTTTGTGTATGAAATGTGATATATAAATAAACGTTCCTTGCTTTGCCTTCAGTAAAAAATATGTATTTTATTTTCAAGCAAGAGAGAAATGCTGATGTAAGAACTGCAGCCCATTGTATTGCAAATAGAAGGACAGTACAGGAACAGGAACAGAAACGACAATAGACTCGGGGCTAAGACAGAGGGTGCAGAAGCTGTAGACTTCATCTGCTATCACAGCAGTGATGGTGTGGTGGTGTAAGTGTTGTAAGCTCAACAATAAACATGAGGGCTCAACATCAGTGCTTATCCGCTTGCTCAGAAGTTGTAATTTTGTGTTGGACAAGTAAACATTCACAAGCAAACACATTCCAGTCAAAACCGGCTGAAAAATGCAGTTGGTTCCAACACGAAAAAAAAAAAAAGTTTTGAAACTTACAACAGTAATGTCATCCGCTGTAGCCTGTAACCAGTCATAATTTTTTTAACCTCCTCTCAGGTCTGTATACCTGGGAAAAACCTGGGATTTCTTACAAGAAACCATTCCCATATTCACACACCCAGATGAGAGTCTGCCAGAGAAGAAGCCTCAGACTGCAGATCCAGCTGCAGGGAGAGATTCCAGCTTTAATGACAGCAAGAATCAGCCGCCAGAGCCAGAGAAAAGCAAAGGTCTGAATTACACACACACACACACACACAAACTCAGAAAGGCACACAATTATGTACACATGCATACCCGCAAACATACATCTCAATTACACAGTCAGTTTGCACATGTAATTGAGTGAGTCAATTAAATCAATCATCCATTAGATTGTGATCATTTGTATGCACAGCATAGCTTATTAATTTATCAGTGGGTTGTTTGAAAAATTATATATATGTGTTGTGTGTTTGTATATATGTGCTATGTACTACAGTATATATATGTATATACTGTATGTACTGAATGCACAGTGTGTGTAAATCTCTGTTTTCCTCCCTCTGCATCCATAATTCAACTAGTATGGAGCATGACAATGAATATTTCATTGTCCTACAGAAACTCACTTATCAATGATTCCATTCTCTTATTGCAGTAATAACCCTTATACCTTTGCAGCATTCATGGGATTGCTTGGTGATTTACTTTAGGACTGGGAAAAACTTAAGGCTTAAGGTCACTATCGTGCCATACTGCAAATACCTAAATTTCTGTCTGCAGTCAGCCAGTGCCCTGCTGCCTCTTTCCTGTTGTTTCAAGTATCACTTCCTGTTTTCCCAAGCTCATGTATTATGGAGCGCAGGGAGGGTTAATGCATGTATGGTGGACTATAAATAAACCAGCAGAGGGAGCAGTGGCAGGGTGAATTATTTGGTGTTCCCGCAGGGCAGAAGAGCCTCCCAAGTCCAAGTGTGGTTATGTGATGAAGGCAGGATTGAAACATGTCCTCAGAAAAGAGTGTGTGGCTTGGAGTTGTTTCAGGTCATTGATGTAGAGAGAAAGGTTGTATAGTTAATTTAAAGAATCATTTGTAATTCTTAAATAAAAAAGGTGGGATCACCCTATCTAATCATACTTGGCATTGTGCAGAATTTGTGTTCTACAAACCCAACTAACATTAGAGAAACAAGCCGAACTTTAATAATAATTAAAGTGTTGTGTATTAACATAATGTAATGCCATGCATGCACAAAGTGGTATTACTTCACAGAACATTTATGCTTTAGGGAAATGCATCACATGGTCCTCACATACACACATGCAAACACAAAAAAGGCCTGCACATTCTTTCTCTCTCACTGTTTTGGTGCTCACTGTCATATTCCATTGAAATGCATAAATTGAAATGCATAAATCACTATGCAGTGAGAGAACCACTTCTCTGTTCAATTCTTAATGTGTAGCCTTTATATTAGTCTAGCAGTGCTCCAATCTCTCTTCATCATGGTCCTTCAAATTGATTTTCCATGTCTCCTGGCCCATGTGCTCCTTATACAATATACTCTAAGATGCACCATAGGGTGCAGGGCCATCCATAGATAACCTAGGTACTCTCATGTTGCCTTATTTATACCTGTGGATAGTGCTTGCACTTTTTATTATCTATTATCAGCTTTACTTTTCATTGGTAGATGGCACTAAATTTCATTATATCATCATGTTTAATCAGAGTCAGTAATTTCAGTCTCTCAGTATAAACTACTGGTGTGAGGTCTACAATGTCAGTCACGCTGTCAGAGTATATTTTTTGTTTGTGTGTCCATGTTGGAGTGTGTGCGCTTATGTGTGTTTGTGTGAGTTTGCATATGCCTATTGGGTTTACCTGCACTTGTGTTAGTCTTCTTTGTGCGTGTTTCTCAGGTACCCCCGAGGTAGTGGTGTGTGCCAGCTACTACCCTTCACAGCCACATAACAATTCCCTTGGGTTTGGACAAATGGTATGTCTTTCCTCCATTCCTCCTCTCTTTCTGGCCTATGCATACGCTTGCTCATTCAATGCAAGTTTTCTACTTCAGTCACACCGCTACAAGACACATTTGCAACCATGAAAATTAGATTTCACCTGCTGTAGATTGCAGTCAGATCTTCAATGCAGATTTGGAAGCATACAGTATAGAGATTCACATTCTGATGCAAATACTATGTAGTCTGGATGCAATCTGGCCAGAATGTCTACATGAGAACTTCAAAGATGTGGAGAGGAAGATCAAACTCAACTCTGATGAGTTGTATCAATGACCTACGCAGTACCAATGGTACATTTAAGATTCAACCTTAATGGAGACATTCTTGCTCATTTTTGTGTTGACCCATATGTATCCAAATAAATATAAAGACAGAATAATCTTAAAATGGTCAAACTTTATTTAATTAACTCACACATAATAATGATTTTACCCTAAATGCGAAAACATAGTGTTTCAATACTTTTTAAAATATATACTGTCTTAGTCACCTCTGTTATACAGCACAGTAATGTGAAAATGTACTGAAGCCCCATAGTAACAGTGGGTGGTGGAGATTAAACATAACAGTGCTTGTGACCTGGGGGCATGGTGTGTTCTATTTGGATGCTTCGCCTCAACAGGCTTCACATGTTTTATTATTTACACCCATGCTAAGGCTAATTGGTGGACAGTTTACAGGATTTTCCTCTGTTGGAGGTGTTACATCACCTCCACACTCTGATGATCAGAATTAGTTTGCTTTGATTTGCCTGTAGAGTTGGTTACAGGGGACAGTAATTGTCAGTATGGGATAATAAGTTTTAAACTGCATTATAAATGTTCATGAGTGAGTACTGCATGTGTGTTTATTTCTGTGCATTTTTCTGTATGCGGGCACGCAGGCTAATTCTTCAGAGTTTCTTCGTCAGTATGGCCTCTCCTTGCTGTACAGCCACATTGTCCTGTTGACCAGAACCCGGGCATGCCCGCTGGAGGCACCACCCAAACCTCCACCTGTGCCCCGATGGAAACTCATCCGCCAGCGCAAGGAGATTGCAGTCACTGATGAACCACGGAGTGCGTGAGAGACAGAGAGGGAGGCAGGAAATAAAAAAATGTTAAAATGAAGTTAGGAAAAAAAGGTGGTGAAGGGGAAACCAGGAGGAGGATGCAGGGGAGGATATCAAACAAATAGAAAAGCACAAATTATGTGATAGAGTGTAGGTGAATGTCATAAATAAATATGACTAGAAAGGAAAGCGAGTGCTAATGCAGGAGATTTAGAACCTACAGTACAGAGGGCATACAGTACTGCATGCTGAAATGAAAAAAGGAGGAGGATAGCTACAATATTTCTGTAATGAAAATAGCTGCTGGCTCGGGCATATCTGACATCAGCTGATCTCTGAGTGAAACAAAAAATGCAGTAAAAAGAGTCAGAGTGTGAAAAAGCAGTGCTGGTATGATGTGTGAGATTTTTTCCCTTTTCTCTTTTCGCAGAACTTCCTTTGTCAAAACCAGAGCAGTTCATTGAGGTTGCCAGCCCTTTTCTCTCCTACCGTGTCAAGAGCAGCGTTGGCCCGATCGCAGAGCTGTGTGTACACTGAAATGATCTAAAACTGAGAAATTAAATGAGAAGGGTCTTTTCTTTCATCCTGCTCTTCTGCTCATTTAACTATACTCTACTAGTTAAAGAGTATTTCTCTGTTCTATAGCTAACCTGTGCTCTGACCTCACTGTGGAGGAAGGAAAGCAAGAACACAGCTTCCATCTAGAGATCAAAAAAGTACATTATCATGATCACATTACTCTCCCGTAAGAACACTCTTCCCGTGTTCTTACTGTATCTCAATCTCTTCCCCCCTTTCTCCCTGCAACAGGGCAATGACACACAGGTAGCAGTTTAAAAATGTAAACTATAAGGGCTTTTTTGTTTTTCATACGTATGTGCTTGGAAGCCTAAAGTGTTATAAAGATTGGTTTGTTCCCACTTAACTATTAGCATACCCACTGAAGAGAGTTGCCAACATTCTTAAGCTAAAAAGAAAAATCACAGATCAAAGCAATGTTACGGTAGAAATGCTGTTCTGGTGTCATTTAATGTCTATAACGTGACATGCATGACTCATTTGTAGATGATATGGTGTATTGCTTCTAAATGCGTTACCATGAGATGAGATGCATATATGTCATGATTATGATATGATGGATGTGCTGTATGTCCACATAACATGTAGCATGAATGTGTCTTTGTGTGTAAGAGAGGCCAAGCAGAGCGCTGAGAGGAAGCGTTCCCCTCTGGTGTCCATTGCTGAGAGAGAGGAGACTGATGCAACTGAACGCACCACTAACTCACTGAACAGCACAACAGACAAAATAGAGGTACATGAATTACTGTCTGCTGGGGCACAAAGTTGATTTATACATTCAGCACGTGTGTATTTAACATTTTACAGAGTATCTTGTTGTTGAATATAGAACCTCAATTAATTGTGGTTACCCCGAGCCATTTATTTAGGATCTGTGACGCACAGTGTTATGCTACATGTCTAAAAACTAAGATAGTAGCAGCTGTCCACAAAATTTTGTAGCCTCTTCTTGTTATTTCCTCCCTTTAAATTTTCCTCTCTCACCCCTCCGTCTACCCTGTAAGTATGCAGTTGAAGGCTCATCAGAGTAGCTCTGTGTGTCAGTGACAACAAGGCTGCCATCCCCCAGTCTCAAAGTCACTTCTGTTGTCTCCCAGCCAGGCCACTACTGACCAGGGGCACATCTGCACTAAAGAGAGAACCAGCAAGGGAAGGGAGAGGAGGGGGGTGGGGTTCAGAGCAGCAGCAGAGAGACACAGACAGACAGACACAGAGACGAGGATAGAAACAAAGCTAGAGAGGATTAAAGAGGGGGGGGGCAACTGTAGCGAATAAGAAAGGAGGGGGACTGAAAAATGGAAAGAAAGCGACAGTTGGACAGGGAGAGATGAAAGCGGCACAGGAAACAGAAGGAGATGGGAAAAGAGAATCTCTGGTGTGTGGTGGCAGTGAACGGGGCGCGTGGGTTTCATACAGAGAGAGGTCGTGTACTGTGCTGATGAAAAAAGCAGTGCAATTAGATGGTGAGCCATCAGTGTCTGCGTCTCCTGGGGGGTTCATTATTACACTTCACTCCTAGCATACAGAGAAAAAATAGAGTTCATATTAATCGCCCTCTTGTGTAACTGTGACCAGTTATAGAGCGGTTAGGCTAGGGCAGTATGGACACGCTAATTTGATGTGTCGTTTGATGTGTGTGTGTGCGCCCATGCACTCGTGGATTGGTTTGTGTATTTGTCGCACGTGTGCCATATTTTTACTCAGTGTGTGTTCCCACTCTTCGCAAGCACGTAGTGGGTCACGTGCTGAGGGGACTGTACATCAAGTGAGAAGGGGTTTTTGCCGTTTTGACCCCTCCCTCTGTTTCTGTCAACCCTGGCCAACAGTATCAACCTCTGTGCCTAGCTCCTAGAATAGAAGATGGTGGTGTCACATGATGTCCCTAATACCCTCAGTGGCCTACTCACTCAACATTAGTGTGAGTTAAAGAATTATAATCTGGTGTTGTAACTGTGCTGTTTTAACCTATAATATGCTTGGAATGTGGTTAATCACTAAATCACCAAAGCTCCTCCATGGTTTCAGTTTACTTGTGCCAGAGAACTACACTTCCCAAGGTCCAGTCTGGGCTCAATGGATTTCCTTGTGCCTGTGAACTGTGAATAGCCAAAAAGAGATTTTTATTTCATGTATGAATTGGGGTACACTTTAGGTGGAAAATGTGAAATCTGGAGGGAGTCTCTTGGAGAACAAAGACTTAACTCTGGTTGTGTAAAATAAAGCCCCATGAAGTGTGGGATTAAAGAATTGTGCCCTCTCCCTCCCATCCATCAACCCATGACTGTGATTTGATCACAGAAAAAATAGCTTTCTCCTCCAAAAGCAGCAGCTTAAAATCCCAGGAGCCTTGTGTGTGTGTAAGATCTATCAGTCTCAATGTCCTCTTACTATACACAGGTAAGCGATCTAATAAAATGGCATGCTGTGGGTGTACAGGAAATACCCTGCCTTACACCTTGACTCAGAGTTTTATGCACTCTTTTACACACATTTACATCTCTTTGTTGCAGTGAAAGTGTTGCTATAGTGGTGGAGAGGAGATCAAGTGTGCCTCCCAATCACAATGGCTCTTTCCGTCTGTCTGGGTCTCTGGGTACTTATTCAAATAAGTGGTGACTCACACACACACAGACACACACACTCTGACTCATTAGAGAGTCTTGGCTGGGGTTGCTTTGAAGTTACACAACACAAAGCCATAATTCATATTCAGAGCTGAGTAAACTGTTGGACATTCACCAGGATTTTTTCTCAAGGGAGCATTATTTGAAACTTCAAATGAAAGGGGCCTGGAGGAAAGTTCAGGTAGTTGATACAGGTGTACCACTCCTTGCACTTGAATCTAGCTTTGTTATCAAAGCAGCAGTGATGCCCTTTTCCAGACCACATCGTCTCCTGCCTTGCTCAGACAGGAGAATATGGTATTTGAAGGATTTGATAATGACTCATTAGCTATAGTTCTTTATTGTGTTGGGCAGACAAGCATGAAATCAGAGCTGTTGAGTAATTCCCCTCTAAGAGAAATAACATGCTAAACAACATAATAACTCCTCATCTGTCACTGACAGTTGAAGTAAATTAGAGCTGGTATTCCCTGGTGGTGTTTTTAGCAGGAGAGGAGCAGCCCTTGTCACATTAAACCGTGTCTTGTGTCCTGTGGTGTTCGGCGAGAATGGCGCAACACCACAGCTGGTATGGAATCACTAGAGGGTGGAGGCGTATCTCTGGCAGTGTTACTCTATCAGCAACTCACTGTTCATGCCTCTCTAACGCTCTCTCTTTCTCTCCCTCTCTCTCTGTCCCTTTAGGTTACTGCAGAGGACAGGAAGAAGGACGATGATGACATCTCCAATGGTAAAAGCTGTTCATTTGCAATGCTGGGCCCCTCATTTATGTTGTAAAAATCTGCACTGTATCTGTACATAAGATAAGAATGGGCAGATGCTCCTTAATTCTATTTTTTGGAAATCATGAATGTAGTGAAGGTCTTCATTATTGGTTGACTTGAACAGCATTTGTGCAGCACAGTCCAAATAATGTGATTCGAAGCATTTGCATCTCTCGCATCTTTCTCTCCATGCTTCCATCGGTTGGCCAAGACACTTTGAAGAAGAAGGGACTGAAATTATGCATTATGACAACCAGCCAATTCCCTGCCTTCTCTCTGCCCTGGTTTAGTTGCTTAGTAACACCTGCAGTTTGAGTTAGCGGACCACCATTGCTCAGCAGCAGAGACACTGGCCCTCGCCGCCTCAGCTTTCTGATCAGACTTCTCGCTTTCAGAAGAGCTTGGGGGCAGAGCAACTGTATGTGTGTTTTTTGGGTGGAGAGTGCGTCTGTGTGCATATGTCTATGACTTTGCTCTGCATGCATTGAGATAGTGGGAGTCAGTGAGTGGGAGTATGGATGTGCATGTGCGCTTACACTATGCCATTATGTGGGAGTTTGGCCAATTTGGCTCACTGCGTTTCAGATAATGATTTGAGTCTAGGATAACTTGCTATGAGTCACAAGAGGAAAGACATTTTGTTACTCGCAGCATTTTGAAATGGGAGATTTCACAGGCAATTTTATATCTATTTATTGTTGTAAGTGTGGCATGAAAAACACCAGTCAAGTCAGATGCTACTCGGCTTGATAAGGATATGATTTTCCTATATGAGGTGCTGCAGATTTGTATTAGCAATATTGAATGATGTTAAAGTACTTTGCTTTATAATACGTCTCTCAGGTAGGCAGCTGTGTACTGCAAACCTGCTACCTTACACCAAATGTCTAACCCAAGAAAATGTTTAGAAATACATTTGTAATCACAAATTGTTTCACCCAAGAGTGGAATTTGAACCTTCGTTCCAGATCGGCCCAAAACTGCAATGAAGAAATGTGTAACTGAGGAACCCTCAGCTCCTGTCAAACCCATCCTGCAGCAGACCTGGGTGGACCTGGATGACTTTGCTAAATGCTTTCAGTGAGACACACACACACACACACACACACACACACACGAATATGTACGTATGCACTGCAAACATACTGTACCAATAGATAAAACATAGACAGTCGTAAAAAAAAAAAAAGGGTGGTCGAGGGGCCTAAACATGATCAAAATTATAATTGCTTTTATTAACTAAGCTCAAAAATAATTGGCATTTATTTGTGTTTCTTCCAGCACTCTCTTGGTGTTCCATAAATCACAGATCTACCCACATCATATCCAGAAATCTAATTTTAAGGTACGGTGTGTATCACGACTTGACTAATTTCTGCATATTCAGTCTCCAGTGCTCATACTTTCTAAGCTTTCCATTTATTTTCCCTCATGATTCCATGTGGCTGTGCTTTGACACATTAATGCTGTTAGTATTGGATATATTGTTATTAATTTAGCTGTTGATGTCTGCAGAGCACCGTCTTATCCAGAACTGCAACAGGCACCAACTGCCCTGGATCATCTACGCACTCTCTTACCACCGGATCCCTCCCTGTGACATCTGCTGTAGCAAGCCCTGAAGTACACACATGCAAACACACACATGCATGCACACCTAGAATTGCACATGTGTCAACCTAACCCTGTACATAGCACCCTCTAATGATGACTTAAAGGTGCCCTGTGGAGTTTAGGATACACAAAACGCATCGTGTGTATCCTTGAGGTCCAACAAATGTGTTGAGTGCATTTTCTTCCTCATAAAATATTTGCAGAGCTGATTTTTTAAAAGTATTTTAAATACAGAATTGTTTACATCCATGTTTACTAGCTTGCAGTCTCCTTCTACACTGCCTTTGATGGCGCATTGCTACATTTCTTGGCGTGTTACCGCCACCTTTAGATGAGTGCAATGCATTGGCAGAAAAACTCCTCCATAGTGCTAATCATGGATGGAAATTAGCACCAGCCACCAGCCAAACGCTGGTAAAATATGAAAGTGGCTGGTAGATTTCAGATACAAAATAATGATTTTCTATTGAGTGGCTGGTGAATTTGAACATTTATCTGTCAGTGGCTGGTAGATGTTCACATTTTAAAAAGTTAATTTCCCACCCTGGTGGTAATAGAGGTCCAAAACTCCACAGGATAATGCCACTCCACCTACTAAGTAGTAAGTAAGTGAATCTGTACCTGTTTATTAAAGGTTGTACAATGTCTGTTTGTGTCATATGCATCACATGTAGACACCTCTGAAGTTGTCTGAGAGCGACAGTGTTCATGTGTGTGTGTGTTTTGTCTTACTTTTTGTGTAAGTGTGTTCGCTTGCATGCCTGTGTGAATAGACTGCTGAGTCTGCTTGTCATTCTGGACACGTATGCATTCTCTCCCTCTTCTCTTGTTCTCTATCTGTCTTTTCTGCCCCTCTCTTTGTCTTTCGCTCTGTTTTTCTCACCGATTGCTTTTTCATATGTTACTAAATTCGCCGTCTTGGCCTCTCCTATTCAAGTGTCACCTCAAATGCTTCTTTAACTCACTCAGCTCTTTTCTATCTCTTCTTATTTCCTCCAATTAACCCCCCCCCCTTCTTTCCCTCTCTTCCTCTGTATTTTCCTCCAGCTTCTCTTCCACTAAGTCACCCTTCTATCAGTTTATCCATCCCTCCTTACGGCTTTCTGCTCTTTCTCTCTTTCACTTGTTCTTTTCCTTGTCAGCCTTCATAGTGATAACTAAGACCAGTGTGTGTGTGTGTGTGTGTGTGTGTGTATTTACCCCCCAGTGTCCAGAGGTGAGAGGTACTCACTACCTGTGTGTGGACAGCCTACAACCTTCCCAGATCCTCATCAGCTTCTCTGCTCTGCTTCTCTTGGGAGATACATCTGAGGAGAGTAGGGATTTATCTACACACATGAACTCGCACTCGAACTCACACACACACACACACACACACACACACACACACACACACACAGATACAAAATGATGTAAGGAGCTGAAGTCTTTAACAGCAGTTATAACTCTCTATCTAAGCATGCACAAACCATACACTATAACCTTATTTGGGATATACAGTACATGTAAATATTCAGAAAAACATTAAAAAACGTATGAACATTGTCACCTACTGTGTTTGTGATATTTGCCTGTGGTGTGTGACCAATACACCTATTCTCTCCACTCTACAACACCTCATAGAAAGGGAAATGTCAGCAGCGTGTGGATCTGCAGTTCTAATCGCCCAGTCATACTCTTGGAAAAGCCTGCGGTCTCAGCTGCCAGTTCTCACCATCAAGACCACCTCCTCAAAGGCAGCCATGCTTAAATTACCCCCAGGGTAGGACAGCATTGATGAATACTGAGAGCTGTGTACTGTATTGATCAAAATGAGAAGCTTAGATCAAGTTCCTAAGCAGGTCCAGACTAGGGTGTCATAAATCTATGTTCCTACTAATGTATGTTTATGTTAATCAGGATAACCATTAGCTACTACATTTACAACTTTAGTATATCCTTTAGTATGCTATATCATACTTCATTTATTTGATATGGTACTTTGATTCTTGTATCTGTTATTAAAAATATTGACATTTTGGTATTACCATGCAATGCTAATTAAATATTGTACACCATACTAGGCAAAGGCTTTACACTTGTGACCAGAAATTCTCTGATGCCATTTTAACTCATCAATTTATGTAAATGTTCACGTTTCACATATGTATCTAAACAAAACGTCGTCCCTTTTCACATTTCTTCACATTTCATTTTTCCACTTTTACTCTTACACCTCATAACCCTAAATTACCCTAAGCGCTCGTCAGCATGGCACTAATGCTGCCAAGGTTATAGCTTTAATTCCCATCATGGGAACCAGTTTTAAAAATGTATGCTTTTTTTTGCACTCCACCCTTGGGAGCTTTTTGATGAAAGGAAGCGTTTCTTGTTGTCGTTTTGCAGCTATGCAGAGATCTACTTAAAGCTATCATAAAGTGAGCAGAGGATATCTGCCTACCTCAGATGCTCTGAAAAGCAGTAAAAAGCATCTGTCCTAGTCTCTATTAATGGGTGCTACTTGGCCTAGAAGCAGAGGGCCTAGTTTCTGGGGTCAGGTGCAGGTATGCAGCAGTGCAATTACCACTGAGCCATAATCACACACATAGCACTCAACTTATCATGCCCATACGCCCCATAGTACACTCTCTCCAAGAGAGAATAGCTGATATGTCCATGCTTTTGGGCAGCAGTCATTTTTGGAACACTGCCACTCATTTCCTCTCTGTATGTCCCTGTCAGCCCGTCTGTATGTGGTACACTATTTTGCCAATGTGTTATTTTCTTTAGTCTCTCCACTGACCCTGTGTGCTTTCTTCTTCTATCTTATTTGAACATACTGTCCTGTGCTAATCTATTAATTTTAAAGAAGCTTTTTTCTTTCCTCCTTTGTACATCTCCCTTTCTCTCCCTTTACATTTGTCTCTTCTTCGTTTCTTCTCTTCCATACTCTTAACCTTCTTTCCTCTGTCTCCCATGCATTTCCCTTTTGTGTGCTGTCCTCTTCTTCTCCAGCACCAGCCCAACTCCGCCTCAGTGCTCATCCATCTAGTCAGGCTATGATGGCTGAATTATGTAAAGCTAATGGGGCCAAGGAAGTGGGGTTCCACTCTCTCATGCCTGACCAGGCCCTGTGAACTCAGCTTGGCACTTGGCAGACAGGACATAAGACTACAGCACTTCTGACTGTTTGACCCACTCAGTATTACTGACAGAAACATAGTTCCACTATTAAGACTAGAAAGGGATTTTATTCAGAGGAATGCACTGTTGTTTCATGCATTTTCCCTCTGATTGTGCAGTAATTATTACCTAAAATTGTGGTTGGGAGGGATGCTGCTGAACTCCTTGCTATTAGTTCCATACATTTAGTAATTTAGACATTCAGTAATTGCGATGAAAAGGAAAAAAAGTAAATTGTCTAGAGCTGTGCGCAAGGGGTCGCAAGATAAATCTGAGAGGTTGTGAGATGACGATGATGACAGGAAAAAAGAAAAAATATATATCTGCTACACAAATAGTGTTTTCTTTCTGATGTTTCTCTTTTTTTATTGTGAAATTCAATTGTTTGATTTCTGCGGGCCTCTAAAACATTTAAAATGAAACTATCTAAAACCGCTGTTTTAGAGTAATTTATAGCGTGCAGTAAACCTGGATTATGCGTTCCTGTTTTCAAAATGCTCCGTTTCCTCTCTCTCCCCTGCAGGCGTCATGTGTTGTCCTTCCACACAAAGGCAGCACTGGGCTACCACGTTCACCTGTGCAGCAAGACACCTTTAATCTTTGGGGATGAAGAAACCATCATGTCACACCTTACTAAGGTGACCGACTTTACACTTTAACATATACATTTCTAATATAAGGGATGCTGTGCATATTGCCTTAATTTCCTTGTTGTGGCCATTCTGTCTTCTATTTAACTTGCATTATTTTTAATTTGCGACAGTAAACAAAATTTAAATTCTTCCCCACTGCTTTCCTATTTAAACAGGAAAGTGCTCGTTTCACCGAGCAGGCCTTGTCCATCTTGAGGGCCCTGTCCAGAGTGGTGTTTTCCTTTAGTGATGAGCAGGACCACTCAGCAGCCAGAAGAACCCTAGAAGAGGCTCACTGCCCCCAAAACATCAACACCACCTTGGGAAAACACCACAAGGTAGCTCGTTTACCTATGGTCCTATGGTGGTACATACAGTGAATAGCCCGCCTTACTTTATACTGTCCCTTGGTAATTGATTGACAGTTGCTCATCTAGATGCAGTCTTTGGTTGAGATTGACTAAATCACATTTAGTAGTACACCTGTGGCCATGTAGCATGTAATTTAGTTAATAATGAGTGAGAGAAAATCACCAATCATACTTGTACTACTCATGTATTGCTTACCAACAAATGATATTTAACATTTTTTCACTCAACATTTGAGTTCTTTTAATAGGATACATTTTATCACCAATGCCACTCGGGTCTGCGCTTTGCAGTCGTTTTAGAATAAAAAAAAATCCCAGTTTTTCAGTAGCCATGGACAATAATCAGTTCTGCCTGGCCAGAGGCTCTGCCTTGTTTTCAGATAACTGCACAACTCTGATGCAGACTGATGCAAACTAATTAATACTCAGGGCTATAAGGCTTGCTGTTTCTGCTTTTACAAGGCTGCTTCTTGTACTTTTTGGAATAGTAAAATAACATGTTTTCTAAGCCAGACACAGATTTTATTCAAATACCACATTGCCCCAATTTTTTTAATTTACACAATATGTCTGTAGAGCTTGAAAGTTCATTATTATCAGTGTCTGTATATTTTGATTGAAAAAATGAATGATGTGGAGTCTTAACTGCCTACCTACTTGAGGAACAGGGGGGTTTGTCTTGAACGGTCATGGATTATCTCTCATATAAACAATGGCCTCTCATTCTCATATAGTTAGGGTGTAAATTACAAAATACCTGGAAAAATAAGCATCTTCACACACTCAACGCTTACATACAGACACACACATGCAGCCCACAACTGCTAACATCTCTCCTCTTTCTCCCTTGTGCATGTTTACTGTATGTATGTGTGTGTGTGTGTGTGTGTGTGTGTGTGTAGGTGTTTAACTCTGCAGTTTACCACATGCTTTGTGAGGCTCTGGGCAGGAAGCTGACAGCAGAGGAGCAGTTTGGTGTACTGGCCCTCACAGCTGACCCTTCACTCTTGGCCACTAATGCCAAAGAACACTCCCCTACATGTAAGTGCCATGTGTGTGTTTGTAAATTTCGTACGTTGTCCATCTACATATGTTACAACTTAAACATGTAATATTGAGTGTCACAACTTAATCACAGTTTTTGTCAGTTGCACCAAGATTTACACATTCCTGATTAAATTGTCTCTTAGCACTACATCTTCATTCCTCCTTTAAAGTCTATGCAATTGCTAAAATCAGTGGATTAAAACACTATATTAGACCTACTATACTCTATCCAAATGATGCCATCTAAAAATAGTTTTCTATTCACTCAGTGTAGTTTTCATAGTTCAGTATTCAATATTAACTTGCCATGTTCTGCTATTACTCTCTGAAGTGGATGTAAAGTCAAAGCCTCCAGAAAGCTGGAGAGACAGGGAGCCAACAGACAGGGAGGTCAAGGCAGTCACCATTCTGCAGGCTGGATTCAAAGGGCACTTGGTGCAAGAGATCTTTAATGCCTCAAAACCAGGTAATCACACCCATACACAGATAGAAAATATGTTCATTTAAGTTTCATGGTCAGGTTTAAATCCTATCTTTCATTTGAATAGTTGCAAATACTAGTTTTTGATTAGATGGCATTTTTCTTGTTTGAAAGACAAACACATTTGCAGCAACTGGGAAGGCTAAAGGGACCTACTTAGGGGGAAATAACAACTAAAACAACAGAATACCTGTGTTTCATTTGTAGATTATTATTAAGTATCCAAAACTACACACACACACACAAAACACCTTTTGCTTCTTATGTTCACTGTTTGATTTAGCCCCATGTCATATATTGAGCCTCTGAGCAGAAGCACAAATATTTATTGATGAGACTGCCACTCTTACTAACACACCCTGACAGATGAGGGGTGGCCACAGAGGGGATACACACACATGTAGGAAACGCACACACGCATGCACACAGCATTTCTGCATCAACAGCCAAACCCCTCACTAGTGACAGCAAGTGAAAGATGGGGAGGAGAAGACATGGAAACACTGGACAGTTTGTAGGAAAGAATGAGACATACAATAGAGAGACAGAGCTGAGCAGTTTTTCCTTTGTAAATGTATTTGTCAATGTTGCTTTGGAATAATGTTTTCTTTTTGTTTCAGTGCTAGTTCTGCTCTTGTGTAGGTTGCAGGCAATTTTCCTCAGTTTCATTTAAATTGTTTTTAATATCCAATCTTCTCCAGAGGTGCTGGTAATTATCTTATTGCGAAGGTGCCTCACTGTTTGAAGGAAAACACTGGAGGTGACACATTGCCCAGACATTCTCTATTTATTGCAGCTAACTGTGTCTTCTCCAGGCACAACACATGACACTGTCACCCTCTGAATAACTTGCACATATGGGAGTATTAATGCAGTATTTGCATAAAACAGTGATATACAATAGAGTAGATGACTTTTATTTAGATTTAGCCTGCTATTTTATATTATAGAACCCATCTGCCAGCAACGCTAAAAAATATTGCTGGTGGTTATGTTCCATTAGCATGAGAACACACACACACACACACACACACACACACACACACAGGCTGAACAGCTTGACTTCTATAAAATAGGCCTGTCATGGTTAAGTTCTCTCAAATGTTATTCATTTACAAGTCAAAGCACAAAGTGCTGCTTTCAGAGTGGCACTTACAGTAATGGCAAAACACCAATCATATTTAAAAAAATGCTGCCTGTCTAACTACACTTTGAAAAGCCATTCATTTAAAGAAAAGAAAGAACTGGCCTTTTCTTATTTTAGATGGCCAAATTCCCCAGGACAAGTGTTGATACCACAGACTCCCTCAAACAACTCACTGCTCACCCCACATTTCTGTACAATTCTCTTTTTCTCCTTGCTCTTTTCCAGTTTATGTTGTCTTTCTCCTCTTACCTGTCTGCCTAGTTTTCTGTCTGTCTGGTTATAAAGATGATAGGAGGTCTTCATCTCTCAATAGCCAGCCTTGGCCGTACCAATTTGGAAAAGTGGCCATTTGAAAAGGCAGAGCTGAGCACTAGGGAGCAAGGGTTGGAGGGAGGATGTGAGGACACCTATGCCACATGTCAGATGTGAAAACATCTATCATGCAGCTGTCTCTTCAGAGCTGTTTCTCTCACTTATATGCACAAACACACACTTACTGACACACACTTACTCATGATCACATAGTACTACATCTTTAATCAAAGGTTCTGCTCTGTCAGAGTGGTTACCTGTCTGGTGAGATGAGTGTGAAAGTTAATGTCAAGGTGTGAATAATCTCCTATCACCTCTCACTGAATGAGGCAAAAATGCATTTTGCAATTTCTGTTTCCTACCCTGAACTAGGTCAGCTACAATCATTTTTTCATGTGTTTGACAGCAACATGGATTGTCTTTCATCTTTAATGGTGGCTACTTTTCTGTGTGTGTGTGTGTGTGTGTGTGTGTGTGTGTGCTCATGTCATTCAGGCACGAAGGAGAACCTCCGTGCATCTAAGATCCTTTTAGACATGTGGCCGAAGGTTGACTCGGATGCAGAAAAACATGCTGCCCTCTTGCTACGGTAAATGAAGGATAAAAATGCATAATCATAAAGACTCTGAAAAGACCTCACACCTTATTAACATAGTAGTTATTCGTTCACACAAATGTCATTATCTGAGAGAATATGAAGGCCCCTACTACAGTCCTGTGCCAACGCTGTGTATATTGTATGGCATGCGTTTAGCCTCTCTGTTGCACCGCATGCCCAGAATCTGCTCCCTCTCCTGGTTGTGGCGGCCTGTGGTGGCCAGGCAGGGAGCATTTTCCACATTGTGTTCCATCTTTTCCCAGTGGTACCATCTGCTGTTTATCCTCTCCTCGTTCCAATCGGCTAGCAGCGTCTGCCGAATGACCCGCTGCCTGGGGAAATATGTGTGTGCATGAGGACTGAGAGCTTGGTCAATGTGTGTATGGAGGGTGGAGTGGGGGTGTTGTGAGCCTATGAGCATGTGTTTTTCTTAACTGACAGAAACATCCACTGCAGCCAAAGTTCACGCTGAGATGTGAAGTACATCTACTTTTTTTTTTTTTTTTACTACATCCGAGTTATGATTTCTCCAAGAAGTTTTTCTGTTTGCTGAGAATAGATTTTGTTGTGGTCTTTTCACTATATATGGTTTTAATACTTTATTTAAAATTGGAGTTTGTAAATGTCCTCTGCCCTTCTGTCTGCACAGGTATATCATTGACCACTCTGAGAGGAAAGCAGAGCTCTACCCCTGTCAGCAGGATGAATGGACCAGAATCACCTTCGCTGATTACTCCGTCCCCCTTCAAGATACAGCCAACTCCTGGGTCTTGGTCTTTAGGTTAGAGAACATTGTAACTTAAAGGTTAGTCTTGTCAGCATAAGAGAATTCCCAACCTGGCTTGGAAAATCTGGGTGAATCCAGGTGGAAATGACTGATGTCCCCTTCTGACCAAATGTCATAATGTTGCCTTTGAGCAATGAACTCAGCTCTAATTCCTGCCGGTAAAGCGAATATTGGGAAATTCTGTAACATTACATTTCAGAATTTCAACAAAAACAGTGGAAAACTGCTTGACAATTTGGTCAGACCTTGAAATTTGATATCTTGTTGTTTACTTTATTTTTCTTGTTTGTGAAGAGAGGTGTTCCTGGTTCCTAAGGAGATGCTGCTGGTCCCAAAGGTCTACTCCCCAATCCCTAATTGTCTGCTGCATATCGTAAATAACGACACAGGAGAGGAGCTGGACATGGTTTTCAACAAGGCAGCAACCAATGTCTATCAACCCAACAAGGTCTGTGGATGCTATAGATGCTTGCACTTCAAACCTTCATGGCCATTTTTATTTTGGTAATTTTGGAATATTAGTTTTCCTATTACCATGATACTTTGCTTTAGGAATGCTTCCTGCCTGACTTAATCAAAAACTTTGTATAAACTTGTTGTTGACTGACTGACCAGTTGTGGCTGCCTGGTGTAATAATTTTCTCTCTGTATCTCTTGTTCCAGCTTGGTTATACCTTTGTAGCAGAGGCTGTCACACCTGAATCACCCCCTGTTGGTGCCAAGTGGAGGATGCGCTTGATTGGCTTAAGTGAGCTCCTTCCAAAACTGTCCCATGAGACTCCACTCAACACGTTCTCAGTGAAGGAATTCCGGGATTATTACATTCCCAATGACAAAAACCTCATATGTCGGTAAGAGAATTATGGGGTATATACAGCATCATCATAGGATTTATACTGGTCCATTGAAATTCATTGTTGCTGAGGATGTATGATAAAAATAAATGCTTATGCTTACTTACACTACACTTTATGAATCTGAGATGTTTGATTATTAATAGGCAAAGAGCACATAAACATAACAATCTAAAGGGAGCTGTGGACTCATTTTCTAACACAGGACAACGTTAAGGATACTCTGGGAGACTAATGGTACCCACAATCATTTGAAACCTTTCCACAGTTACACTGTGCAGGTGACGGCAGACGTCCTAGGAACAATTCAGTTTCAGACTTCCAAGCCAGATGTATTGGTACGGCTGTCCATTCTGGACCAGGAGAAGGAGGTGGCCAGCAACACCGGGAAGGGCCACATTGTAATTCCTGTGTTCTACTTCCTGGCCAACAAAGGTGAGCTGTCATTAGGTTTAGTAATAGAAGTAACTGATGAACGAAACCCTTCTGGATCATGGCAGTTTATATCTGTGATAATCTTCTCATAATTTAACAATCTACTAAATACCAATATTTCAGTAATATTTCAATGTGAAATACTTTATTGCAACCCTAATATACAACTCACACACATTACATCACACACCACACTCACTGAGCAGATATCAGAACAGCAGGGCTCCCAACTGCAGCCATTTTCCTTACAGTGGTGATTGAGGGGACATACTGTATGAGACAGAGGATTAAGCCCACAACATTTGCAAGTAGATTTTTTTATGCCTTACCCTGCTAAAGGCAACAGGACCCTCCTTCCTTCAACCCTTTTCTGTCTTTTTCTGTCCAACTTTCTTGCTCATGTTTTGGCAGTTCTCCTGTGGACAATGCTAGGCGGCTAGACATTCCCAAACAGATTGATAGTTGCAACACATTATGCATATTCTGTAAAACCCTTTTGCTCTTTGTAAGTGCACATACCTGTACACATATAAACGAGACATCAGTTCCCTTAAAGAAGTACCGTTAGTAAAGCATGTTTCCTATCCTCATTGACCGTTGACCATTTGCTCTTAGTTTCACAGAAACCATTTTACATATTTTGTTCTCTCTCACCCATCTTGTTCTCTCAGTATTTAATGCAGCAGTCCACACTGAAACCCTGGAACCATCCTAGACTCCTTGAACAGCCTGGTAGAGAGCATGCTATTAAGACTCTAAACTAAAATTAATCAAAAATCTGTAGAAGAAGTTTGCACATCCTACTTACCTTAGGCCAGGTGCTGGATAAAAAGAATGATGAAATGTAGTTCCAAATATCTACAAGATAACTACTAAGATATCTACATACAAGATGGACTAACATACTTAATTGAACCACCTTTTTTAAGAATTGATACGTTTTGGTGAAAACATATCAAATGGACTCTTAAACAGGTGCTGTAATTCAGTTTGCAGGTATTCCTTTTTGAAACACAAAATCAAATTTGTCATGTAAACTTGTTTCCTCTGCTACTTAAAACTACACTAATGTACTTGGTGTTGATAACCCTCCCCAGACACCAAATAGCTTGACACGGGGTTTAGCATTAAGAGTTGTGTAAGTTGTGTAGGGATAGTATTTTTCAAGTGAGTGGCAGTATGTAAGCTGTGGATTACTTGATTTTACCACCTTTTGGATAGAGGGTTAAAGTAGTTGATTTACTCTTTTTTTTAGTGGAATGGTCCCATCATGACCACTGTAGTTATCCTGTTGGTAGAATTGGATGTTAAATATATAGGGTCATACTCACCAGGAATGGTTTCATGTGATGGATCACCTTATTCCTGTTATGGCTCAAACACAAAATGTGTTCAGCCTCATTTAGGGCTCACTCATGGCATTAAAAAAAGTCCTCTAAAAAGCGAAATGCTAACTTAGTCTATCAGTGTTTATCCCCTCTATTTTCATGAAAAGAGTTAGAGAGATTTATTGATTGGTTCCTGTAAAAAATGCTGCCTGTGTGTTCTGTGGATTATCCAGAGTAGACCCTGTTTATAAATAAAACCAAAACTATCTGCATGGATAAATACCACTAATGGTTAGTGAGAAAATATTTTTTGTTAGTTTTACTTTAGTTTTGAGTGAACTGACCCTTTAAGTAACATTAAAATGGCTTTTTGCTATGCTAGCCCGATCAACAGTAAAATACAGGCAGACAGTAGAGGCACTACACACAAGAGCTCTTCAAAACCTGCCTCTCAAACACTTTAGTATGCTTTTCAGTCGATGCTTCCATCAGTTACGAAAGGACAGATTGCTGACCACTCTTGTCTTTTCTCAGATATGAGCTTAGTTTAATATCTCTCTTTTTGTTGCAGCCCCCAGTTGCACTGATGAGAAGAACCAGGACCAGAAGGGATCCCCCACCCAGGACAAGGGCGTCAAGGTGGTAGACACTTCACAGCAAAGAGATGGGGAGGACGGCACAGCTGGGAAATCAGACTCCCCGTCTGACCAGTCACAGCCTCCCACAGAGACTATGGTATCACTTAAAACTGCCTGCGTGGTATCTGCTGTTGCTCAAACACTTAACTGATCTCACTTGCACACGCACACAAGCGTGCATCTCACTTTCCCTCTCTGTCTTTCTCACCCACTTGCTTGCTGCCTGTGTTGATATCAATTTTTCACTGCCAGATACACATAACGCCTTACTTGCCGGCATGCAGACACACACACACACACACACACACACACACATGAACTTACACACACCCACACACACATTCTCGCACAGACCAAATTTGCTAGAGGAGAGCAGCAGAAACTGGAGGGATGGTTTTGTTGTTACTGTCTGACTTATCAGTGCTTGTCAGGGAGCAGTGATTTGTGCATGATTTATGAGTCACTCGATTGTCTGAAGACCTCCTATCTAACAGACCCGTTGTCATAGTATGATGTTTGCCAAAGTATATAGTACATACTATATGTGTGTGCCATTACACACTCACATACACACAAAAACACACAACACACTCATTGTACAGTGTGCACAAGTCCATAAAACTAGAAAAATCAACTGAGGTGTATTTGTTTTACCGTGGTGACTGTCAGTGATACCAGTGATACGTCTGGAGAACAACCAATCATTTAAGTGTTCCCTCAGTAATTGCTTACACCTCATAAATAGGTACAATTACTTTGACATTCACAGCAGTGGTTTGAGGCTTTTAATAACAAAAGCTTATCTTTTTGCAATAAACCTATCAAGAAGTTTGTTTTGTTCACAACCTGCACATTTTACAAATACTTTTTAAAACAAAGTCTCTTCAACAGAGTAACCCAACAGTGTCGTGACATCAATAGTAATGAGACAGATCATGTCCGATCCCACAGATCAGATCAGCAGCAGGCCAGAAAAAACGTGATTAAAGAGCCGTTTTGCGCCGCAGGGACACATACCAGACATATTGATGCGCAGTAACTGGTGAAAAATGGTGAAGGCTCCTGTAGCGTAATCTGTTGCAGACTTAAACACACATGTAAACATGCTGATGTCACTGTGGCTTTCATTTTATCTACAGAGATGTAAAATGGTGTTATAGGAACTCATAACAACACAATCACTTAGTGCAAAATGCATTTATTAGTCTTAGTTAGTTTATTAGTCTTACAACTATATACATTAACATCGGACAACATAAAACGGTATATATATGGCTAATTTTCTGTTTTTGTAGAATGTGTCTTGCTCTATTAGTTTGAGTCTCACCTTGGGATTCTGTCTTTTCTCTTCAGTGTGATGGATGTGGGAGTTACCACCACTGATATAATCTTGGCTAACACACCCTCTGCCTCTTCTCTCCCTTTGTGCCAAGCATGTGCTTCTGTCAAAGAGGGCAGAGAACAGCAGAAACAAAATGTGCAGTTCTTCTTTAACATCTCTGTGTCTCTCTCTGAATCATCAGCACTAGTACAGTTTACATCTGTATGTTCACAAAATACAAAATAGCATGCATCTCATTGGCTCTGGGTTTATGGTGTTATATGCCACATGCGTTATGCTGTATATGTCTTTTTTTGCAATGCATGCATTTGTCTATCGTGGTGTTTAAAATGTGATGTGGGTGTTGTGCACTGACTTTGCTCGTCTGTGTTTCACAGGGTCATAAGTATGTGGTGCAGGCAGAGGTGCTTTATAAGAGCTGGGATTTGGATGAATCTCAGCTGGCTTTTGTCCATATGCTCAGAGACTTGGAGAAGAATGAAATGAGAGGTACATACTTCAATCAGAAACGTCACATCAAAACAGTCAGCTACACTGAGTCGCCCAAGGGAAAGACAGGAAAGAAAGTCACTGTTTATATTTTGCTCCCCTTAAAAACATAAAAATATGTTTAGTTAATTTAGTTAAGTAACATGAATCTGTACATCCAAATAAGAGCCTAAAAACGATAATAATGCATGGTTGAGATATCCCCAAATATCCATATAATGGGTCATGAAGAATTTTTGTTTTTATTATTGCATTCAAAAGTTTTCATCATTTGAGCCCTGTGTTCTGAATGGATTTTCTAATATGGATTCATGTTTGTGCACAGCTTTTTTTTTGTGTTCAGTGTGAAATGTGGCAGATACTCAGTAGGCAGTGTCAGGGGCCAAGGCAGGCGTTGTTTGTTCTTTGCTTCCGCTAGCCAGGGGCCTGTTAATCACAAGCCTAATGAAAGCCAAATGAATACAGCTGCTTTCGCAGATCACAGAGTGTGATTTCTTGTGCCCACTGGTCGTTGGCTGAGGCAATAATCCTGTCCTCTGCCACCAACTCTGCTTCTCTGCCTTTAATCATGTTGCACAAATTGGATCGATTGAAAAATCAGGGCTTTGAAATTTGCAGAAGCTTCTTGAAAATTCTGAGGGGATGAATTAATTGCAGCATGTGTGGATGTTGATGTGAAAGAGGTGCTGCATGGGTGACAATTTGCATGATTGCCTGAAGAGAAAGGCCAGCCTGCTGTCATTGAGTTCTCATTCTCTTCCCTCTGTTGCTCCTGACAATGGTCCCAGTATTTACCCATTCAGTTTGCATGGCATGAAATCTGAGGATGATGTGTGTGTGTGTGTGTGTACACATGTGTGTCTTTGTGTGGGAGGTATTCCTAAATTAACCAGCCAGATATCAGATGTATTGTGACTACAGAGGAAGACAAACCTCTGTTTATGTATTTATTACAGTAATGGTCATGTGTGAGATGAACAGTAATGATTTGTTACTGCTTAGATATGCTGTGTGTTCATCTAGTCATTTGCATGTGTTTTCTGCTCATAGATATATGTGAGCATGTTATGGTTTTGGTATGCTTGGGTTTGTCCATGTGTGTAGGCCAATGTCCACACAAACCTCCTGTGGTTTTCCAATAAGCTTCTGAAAGTGGGTCAATAGGAAGTCAAATGAAGTTGGCTCTTGCCCCCTGGTGCCCTGGGAAATATCTCAGCAGGAAAGTGAATTATTTTCACCCAGTTAAACTCTGTCTCAGTGGTGAGGCTGTGCCCTTGACCATGCTCCCTACATGCTACATGGATACACACGCACTACATGCCACGCCAAGCTTTGAAACCTCTTTAACAAGCTGCAGTCAAAATACTGTACTGTCCATGTTTAATGCATGCACAGTTACGAAGCTCTGCTTTAAACCCCAGTATATACTGTTAAAGCAGTCAGCTGTCAGCAGTAGCTGTACATTCAGTTGTGGCAGTAGTTTTCATTCGCTTGCCAACCTCCTTGAGATTTTCTTCACTGTGCTACTAAGAAACACATTTTTAGTATCTTAACTTTAGTGCTGCTTTTAGTGAACAAAAGCCTTTTTAATACATATAGGTTTGGCCAGCTGAAAATAATTTTTTAATACATGTATCAGCCTGACATTTCAACAACACAAATTGATATTTAGATCCGATTTGAACATTGAATTTCTGTGTGACTTGAGATAAAAGTAACTCAATAGGCATGCACCAAAGCTGTTCTGGCAGAGTGGCAGGGTGTCAGCTAAATGATGGATTATTATGCCTCTCTATATCAGAGAAGTGAGACTCATAGTTAATGCTTCATCAAAGGCAGGGATTTTAGCTATAAAGTGCAACAGTGCCATCTAGCACACATGCGACCACACAGCACATGCAGTGTTTGCCCACATTGTCACAATCCCACTTCAGATGAGCTTTAATTGTGTTGAATGGAATGTGAACAGCAGAGGTTCATTGTGAATATGAATATACACCAATGGACGTGGTATGTGTTGGCAAAGGAAGTGTTATAGCCCTTCACACTATAATTAAATTGATCAAAACATGTCAAAGGTTTGGCAACGAAATGTTAGTTTTGCACAAATGTAAGGTATGTTTGCACTCCTAAATGCCACTCTCAGATATCCATAGTTTCCATATTCAGTATCCATATAAAAACATGCACTCTATGCTTGTCAAAGTAATTTTGTCAACTTCAGAATACAAAGGCAGGCTGAAAAATGTAAATGCTTAATGATAATATGATCATTTTTTTACATCACATAGTAATTAACACCATTTTTAGTTTACTTTTTTAGATGGTGACAGAAAAAGTGAATCTACCTAATCTCTGTTTGCAAAATGTAGTATACAAGCTTGAGGACCAGAAGCGTTCATCCACCAGCGACACACCCAAACCCACCCGCAAAGGCGAAGGTGACAAGGAGAAAGGGAAGCCAGCTGCCGTCTCCAAATCTGGCTCAAGGCAGGAAACGGTAATACTTCACCACAGCACTGTGAAAGACAACAACAGAACACCACAACACAAATTAGGGCCAATATTATGTATATATATTTCATATCCATAAACTCAAAGATGAGTTGTTGGAGGATAATCTTTTCACATCTGAAAAGCTTTTCATAAAATCTGCCAAATTGCATTTCCAAATAATAACGGTTTGGGTTTCAGTAGCTTTTATTGCATCGGATATTCTTATTTGACTGCCAGAGGCAATGACATTACAATGCGAGATATATAAACCATTCATTAAAGGAGTTTTAGCAAGGTGAAATGCAATAGGCCACATGCACTGCTTTTGTTATATTTACAGTAAAGATACTATATTTGTGTATCTTCCGCAGTATCCTATGTTAAGAAAAGGTACAGTGGTACTTGTCATGTAAAACTTAGTCCAAATTAGCAAAAGTAGTAATATTAACCTTTTCGAGGGGAAGGTGTGGAGGCAGTACACACTTAACTCCTCTTCAAAGATTCCCATCCGAAGCACATATAATGAGATTGTTGTTGAACTCAGGCCTGACATCCCTTTTTATCATATTTTTAGTTTGTTTTATCAGGCAGGTCAGCATTTAAATATTTGGTTGACTCTGCTGTCAGCCATCTCTGAAATGCTAACAAAGAGAGACTGGCATCGACCAAATCCCACAACAGCCAGGATGACCTGCGAGTATTTACACTGAATAAGAGACACTTGTGTTATTGCTCACGTTAATCTTGTGGTCTATAATTCTCAGTATGATGGTCTTGGTTTAGTAGTCAAAAACACAGCTGCTTGATAAACCTCTGATCCATCTAATAAGTGCCTTTTATTCTCTTTATTCTCTACTGCGCTACACGTCAAACCCAAAGACAATGAAATTTGAAAGGCAGATTTTCAGAATACTGGTCGCTTTCAATAAATTTCCATTTTGAGTATGTTTTTTTGGCATTGGCAGCACAGCATAGAGGTAGAGGACATAATGATCTCTGAATAAATGAACTAAAAATGATCTATTATTTACAATGAAGACAAGACCGATGAACAGGACAAAAAATATCCTGGCCAGCTGGCTGTGTACCAGACTGTCTGAATTGCTCATTGAAAGAGACATACTCATAATGCATTGTGTAATTATTGGTACGGTGACCTTCATCTGGGATGTTTGTGTGCGTGAGCATGTGCGTTACGTTTTTGTCCGTGTGTGCTTTGTGGTTTGTGCGCGTGTGTGTTTGCGCAGAGCTTTGACTTGACTAAGCCGAACTGGACGCTGCGTGTGGTCAGTGACAAGAGCAAAACAGAGAGCATCTCGGTGACGAAGGACACAGAGAGGAAGGACCAGATTAAAGCCATTAAAAAAGCCTGGGAAATGGCTGAACCAGGCCGCTGTGCCAAGGTAACCCAGAAGCTGTGTTTGTATTGGTGATTTAATGTAATTACTTATCCACTGAAGTCCTTTTAATTGTTTCCAATATGTTGTCTATTTCCTGTAAAAATATGAAAGGTATGATTTAGAAAATGTGTTTTAATACTGCTTTTAGCTTTGCTAAGTCCATTTTGACAGACAGAATGTTTTGCTGTCTTTTTAGGCTTTACAGTCTCGTCTCAAGTTTCTTAAACAATGTCAAGCAAGTGCTGAAACTACTACAGATGCTGCAGAAAGCAGAGAGCTCGGTACCATAATCTACATACAAACACACACACACACACATATACATATATATATATATATATATATATATATATATATATATATATATATATTGGGCACTTTTCACAACATTACTTGTCACATACAGCATGCTAATGAGGCCTTTTCTGATTGGTTCTTTTACAGCTGCTTCCAGATCTGGTCCTGGCACCTCTCTCACCTCATGCTCCTGTCCTCCCATAGACTACACTCCCTTCATCAGGTGCTCCTCCACTCTTACACTCATTCTGTTTTGCCTTTTTTTTCCCACTTTTTCTTCCATCTATTTCTCTGCTCACTTTGTTGTTTGAACAAACAACATGAGTATAAAGTTAGAAAGATGATTAGAGCTGTGCTCATAACTATACATTGGAGAATTATCAGTTTCAGTCTGTTGCAGCACTGTGGTTGATTGTGTACCTCTCTGTAACAGACATTGGCTCGGCGTGTTCCAACAGACAAATTCATATCTGTGCTTAGAGGGCAGAGATGGAGAATAATACAAAAACAACCAATAACAAAGACAGACTCATCATCTCATTGTATTTTGCTAACAGGCTATTTCTTTTTTCCCTGAAGTCCTGTTTGCATGTGGACCAGTTGCCTAATGTAGTTGTTGGATCACTCTGCTTTTCTAGCTTTGTGAGCCTGAATTAAGCCTTTTGCTGCAAGGCCTGAGAGCACTGGGGGACTGTTTGTGTGTGCATGTGTGTATGTCTGTGTATGTTAAGTATGCATGTTGCTATGTTGGTGGACATACCAGCCGATTGGTTCCAACAGCATCTGCAGGACATTGCCAGTGATTTCTTGTGCTCATGACATTTGCTGCCTTTGGTGCTGTGGACAGCAGTGTTACAAGACTGCACACTTTAGCTGGGCTGAAAGGGCAGTGCACGGACTCCAGAGGACAGTGATGTCTACTGTATAATGTAGAGACATTAAGGGGAGGCTAAATTAAAAAAAAACACTGAAATCTAACAAATATACACCAGTGTTCATTAGGCTTTATGTTATGAGCCACATCACAAATTCACACTGAAAAAAAAACAGCTAAAAACATTTAAGTAATGATACAAGACTGTAATTGTTTTACATTGAAATAATTATAGTATTTTGTAATTTAATATGTAAATTATTTCTTCAGGTTTGAGGAAATCAGTTATTCCAGGTTGTGTGAGATTATAAAAACCAAACTACTTGTAATTATTGACATACTGTATGTTTTTTTTTTCTTTATACAAAAAAAAGAGAAAACTTTTAATGTATTAACAATATATGTTTTTTTTATTGCTTGATGATGATTTAGGTGAATGTGTGTAATAATGATGTGGTGGCTCCATCAAGAATTTGGTGTACAGCACATCAATCAAGTGTGTGTTGTCTTGAAACTTGTGACTTGTGATTCTTTGTTATTTTGGTTTACACGCTGAAAGTGAAGTACACACATGACACCAAGATGCACACAAAGTTAAATATTATTCAATCCACCGTGCGTGACTGACCTACATCATTTTAAAACAATATGACTGGCTTCAAATTAGTAATGTCACCCAGAGCTTTAACTACATCAATATTTTTTGTAAAGAGTTGGAGAGCTGTACTGAACATTGGCAACAGAATGATCATGAATGTCTTTAATATAAATACACAGTTAGTGTCACAAGCAACCTATTTCCTGCTCGTGTCAACTTTCGGCTTTTGTCAGCGTCAGTGCTCTGAAGGGAAGAGTCTCCCTCCACGGTTCCCCTCAAAGTCTCCCATTACTCTCCCTCACACCATCTCTCTTTCCCTCCCTCCATCTCTCCCTCTGTCCATCCCTCTCCATGATAAATGAGATGATATTTGGGTCTGTTAATTAGAGAGCTATTTCAGGACCCCAATGAGCTTGTCGCTCCAATGAGATGTGCCCCCTCTCCCATCACCTCTCCATCCTCTCCTGCTGTGGGTGTGTACGTGTGTGTGTGTGTGTGTGTGTGTGTGTGTGTATGTGTGTGTGTGTGGCCGCACGTGTGTCCGTGTCCAGCTGCTAATGGCTGCTGACACTGTGGCCTGCAATCCGAGCCGAGAGAGAGATCCTGAGGAGAAGTCTATTAGGGGAGTCTGATTAGTCTGCAATACACCTCTTTCTCACAAAGGAGCACCACAGGGCACATCATAGATTCACACTCACGCACACACACACACACACACACACACTCACTCATGCATGCCATCTTTATAGCATTTGCACACGTTGTTACACGCAGTGAAAGAGGTTGAACAGGGCAATGTTCATTAACCAAATGAACTCCATCATCACCTCAACTGGCCTCCCCTCTTCATTAAGGTCAGCTTATAGGAAATAGGCAGCCACATTTAACACTTATAATCTCTCTTTGAATTCCTCCCTCTGCCTGTGTGCCTCAGAGGGCTATTCCCAGTCATTTCTCTTCCTCAAACAATGTTGACTGACTAACTATATAACTTAAATGACACAAAGAAATGTCATTTAAGTTATACAATCAGTTCTTAACAGAGAAATACAGTGGTTACAACCAAAACCAAATGTTCTCAGATATCAGTCTGGATATATGACTTGGGATATGAGATAAGGCATGGGACTGTGTGTCCATCATTTCCTCTGCCTATCTCTGCATTTATCAGCCACATTTCCATTTTTATCTGTCCTGCCTGTGTCAACATTGTCAGTTGTCCTATCTCACAAAATAGCCTGTAAGGTTTGGTAGAATTTGATAACATTTATATAGTTTGAGCTGACAATATTTGTTTTAATATCTGTTCCTCAACATACTCCCTTCAGAATTTGGAACATATGCAACTGCACGGCACTATATTTCTCTTGAGTCTTGAACATTCACTGTGAATAAATGAACTATCTAGCGTTAACATTCTGGTTCGAGACATTACTGAAAAGGTGTAAAAGGCGTCAGCTCATGTGACAGTGAATTGAGGTACATATACACATTGTATCAAGTCCTTGTGTACGTCTGTAGATGCCAAAAGGATTCTCCAGTGCTGATGGACTCACAGATAGAGGAGATCCAGCAGAGGGAGCGCTTAGAAAAGATCCAGACTTACCGGTTGGTCCGAGACAATGTGCTGGAGCACCAAAAACAGCAGGAGCTCAACAGGAAGGAGTTAATGAGACGCCAGCTGGAGATGTATGAGAACATGCAGGTCAGTCAAGACAGAGCAAGAACTGTGTGATGTCTAATAGTGAAGATGTAGACAGTAATAATTGTCAGTTTTGACTATCAAAGTGAAAGAGGGTGAGAAAGATTTGTTGTTAGCTTCCTTTCCCTCTGGTTAGACATCATTCTGTAACTTCCTTCTCTTTGCCTCTCTGTCTTGTCCCCAGGCAGCCTTGTGGCAGCACTGTAAGAAATTTCTCGATGCTTGCGAGGCATTTAGTAGCCGTCAGATGACGTGAAAAAGGAACAAGAAGAGAAACAAGATCTGGAGGAAGCCCAGCAGGCAGTTCTAGAAAAAACAACCCCCACCCCTGCTGCCACCCAGCAGCCCAACAAACGTGCCAAGAGTGCTGGCAAGAAGAAATGATGGCCATTGGCACTAACTTCCAGTCTCAATTTCCTCAGCAGGCACCTCTCAACAAGTCTGTTTTCGTCAACATCGTAGCCTGCACTTGATGATACCTGACCAAAAGATTGTTGCTGTCTCTTGCTTTTGTCTTTTGACTCTTTAAAAATATGAAACTAAGGAAAGTTAGTTTGTTAATGTTTGTAATATTTTACCAAAGATGTTCATACTTTCACAACATTTATACTGTATTCCGTGCCATATTTAATCATATTCTTATAATGCACATCTATGTCCTTCATCTTTTATCTATAACCTCTATGAACAGAGCCACTATTCACCTACAAAAGCAATCTCTGTAGTTTTTGTTCATTTCCAAGTGAAAATATCAAATATAATAAATTTTAAATGATAAAATGGCTGTTACTGGCTGTGTGCAGACATGTAAAACCACTTCCTCTTTCATTGCAATGTATGGCTTTGACTTTTCAATGCCCAGTATGCCTGATTATATTCCGCAAATCTTTTGTTTTCCAGAAGGTCACTGTATTGACTGTATGACTCAAGGCATGCTGGATACAGCCAACCTCCCACAAGCTGAGTGGTGCTGATTGATTGATATATTCTTGCTGATAGATGTCCACAAGAGTTCATTCCAACAAGGCCAAGGCAAAGTGTTGTATATGGAAAATGCAACGTAGGTAGGTGGCAGATCTTTACGGCAACATGGCAACTATCTATTACTATAATCCCCAAGGTTGAAGTGAATATATTTCAAAACCGATGGTTAGGTTACTGATATGAATAAAACTGTTGATCAATCTGGTGTTTCTTGGTCAAATGAATGTGATATAGTAAAGTGAGTGCCATTTATCTTAGCTTAGTATTTGGAGTGCATCTAGTTGGTCTCCATCCCACAGAGAGAGTCAGCTGATCAGCTGAGGAATGGGAAGCTAAATTGGAAATGAAAGGGAAGAGAGTGCCATCTAGTGGCTGTGGACATTCATAAATTTTCATTACCATGCCTGCACTATGCTGTTTTCATGGTTGACAATAATGAATAGTTCAATTTTGTGCTGCTGCATGAAGGAAATTATCATTATGCTGTGTGTGCATGTGTTAGAGGGTGTGGATGTGCGTGCGTGTAAGAGATAGCAGGGTGAGAAGAATTATTTGTGCCTGCTTGTATGCGTGTGCATGTGCAAAGTCATCCTGCAGTAATCCACTCCCGCTCTAAAGCTTTTGTACCCTGCTGCCAACAATTCGTTTATTAAAATTCATCTTTGTAGGAAATTATTCCCTTTCATTATGATATTGGAACTAAATTAGGAATACACAACATATGAATCAGATCTTAGTTGAACTCATGCAAGGATGCTGTAGACACAAGCAAACTTTAACATTCATTCATTCGTTTATGTGTGTGAATATCTGCGCGCAATGTTTAGTATAAATGTATCCACCTAAGGCTGCTGCACGCTACACACATACTTAGAACACAATGTCTGCATGTGTGCATTGCAACTGTTTTTTTCTGCTCATAAAAGTGTGCTCCTGCGTTATGTGTGTATTTCTCACTGCATTTTGTGTTGCCTGTTCAGTCTGTCAGGCCTCATCTAGCCAACCATTATTTCTACCCTTGTAACTGCATGACAGAACTAATCCTGAAAGCCTTGTTCTTGGCACAGAACATTCCCTCTTGTCTCTGCACTGTTCCCTCTCGCCCAATTCATTCCTACTTTTCTAAAACATTAGCTGTTATTTGCTGTATTCTGTACACCTAAACCCATCCCCCTTGTCTTCCCCCTCCTCTGTGCACGAGATGTAGTGTTTGGGTGTGAGTGTACACGTGTCACACCATTCTGTTGTTAGACAGAGAGATCATCCAACACTGTAATCGTCAGTGACGTGTGTGTGTTAACTGAGAGGCTGTTTGTTAATTGGCAGCTGTTGGCTGGTGGTTTGATGCAAATGTGTTGTGAGTGACAGAAGAACTCTGGTGTAACCTTGAAACAAGGGGACAGTCGGCCATCGTGTGTGTGATTGCGTGTGTGCGTTTGACTTCCCACAAGTAATAAGAGCGTATTTGAGTCTTAAATGGACCCACATAGAGGGATGATGAAATTAAGTGAAACTAGACACACATTGCCCGAGTGGTGTGGAGCCTGTGGTGGCTCTTTAATTCACTTTTCATTTTGGAGGTAATAATTCAAGAATGCCTTAATCAGTTTCTTTGCTGCTACTTTTGTGAATGACAAAAGGGCATTCTAACTTACAGGAATTGCCTGTCTTTTCATGGTTTCTCTCTACTTTTCTATGGCAATACAATATATGTGAGCTATGGTGCTGTCCTTTCCCACCTTCCTCAGCTCTCATGTGGCTCAGTATCAGGGGTCACACAGCCTTCATCAAGTTCATAATGTCTCCTATATGTGATCTTACCTGTATATCAGTTAGTTGTTAAACATAAAATGTCTTATCTATTGTTTCCAAATTATCTAACACACAAGCAGACTAAATAACTTTGTTCTTTTATATCATCTAATTGCGAGACTAGATGCATCCAAGATAAGTATGCTGTAGGTGAAAAGCATCATTTGCTTTCTGACTTGACCAGCATACAGCACAGAATAAGGTCCGACAACAATGTGTACAAGTTATCAATCGACTCTAAGCAAGTGTATTAATTCATCTTTATTCCCTAGTCACTTTCTTGGATGTAGGGATGATTTACAAGAAATTGTTTAGATAAGAAGGTCAATACTACTCTCAAATCTCTATGCTAAATACAAAGCTTAAGCCAAGAGACAGCTATCTTAGCTTAGCATAAAGACTGGAAGCAAGGGCTAACAGCTAGCCTGACTCCAGGAGGTCACCAGCCTGGCCAAGAAATAGTTGAAGAACGTAAATCCTCGTGAAACCACAACTTGACATTTCTAAATTTTGTTTTTTTGTGCGGATTAAACAAATGAGACATAAGGTGTTAATTAGTGAGCTCTAGAAGTGTTGGTAGGTGGATTTTTTTTTAACCTGTGGACAGAGCCAGGCTAGCCATTCCCCCCTGTTTCCAGTCTTTATGCCTAAGCTAAGCTAATGGTCTCCTGGCTGTAGCTTCATATTTAACATGCAGATATGAGAGTGGTATCGATCTTCTTCGATCTAACTCTCAGCAAGAAAACAAATAAGCGTAGTATTTCCCAAAACATTGAACTATTCCTCTAAGTGTACATCTCTCAGTTATGCACCACCCAGTGATTTTCTTCCATAAGAAAGTGTAGACTTATTTTGCATTCAATCTGTAATAAATTACTAATATCTGCAAAGAATATGCTTCGCCCTTCAGGTCTTCAAGAACCTTATGCTCAATTAACTCCTTTTGCCTTTTCATTCACCTTTCTCTGCCTTGCACAAGCACATGCATTCCCCCGCACATCAATAAGCGCACACACATACACTTCCAGCTGGCTCGGGGTGGATACAGGGTCCTATGGCTTATTGGCTCAACATGCTGCGGCATTGTCCCATTATTGTTGCTCTCTCCCTCTGGGACTGAACATCTCTAGAGGTCCGTCCTCTAGACCTGTCCTCTAGGCCTGCTATGCTGATAACAGACAGAAGAGGAGCAAGACTTCGAAAGAGAGAAGCCTGCGCTGCCGTGGCTAAGACTCAGCTCAGACAACGAGGGGCAAAAGGCCAAGCCTGTACTGTGTTTTGACAGAGCGACAGCACTGAAGGGGAAAAGGTGAGGGCTCACAGATTGACGCCCAGGCTTTACTGCAGTAATCCAAAACCCCTTTAACTCTGTCTCTAATGCACACACACACACACACACACACACACACACACCCCCAGACTTGCACACACAGAAATGCTGACCTGGTTGCAGCCTTATTCTTGTAACCCAACTGTTTCTCTCCCCCTGCCTCACCTTGCTTTGGCTTCACTCTCTCTTCACTCTTCTTTGGCCTGCTCTCAAGCGACGCCACCTCTCTCTCTTCAGCCAACACAGCACAGCTCTGCAGACACCGGAGGGGGGGTGGATGCGAAAATCAAATAATGAGTCGGGAGAAGTTCACAAAAAAAAAACTGCAACACTTCAGATTTGTAGGTGCAGAGTGAATAAAGCACTGAACACAAGGTCATCATCACCATAGAAAAACAGTACCTGTCATCAGATTTATGTGACAGGAGACCTATAGCGTGAGAAATCCTATGCAAGAATGTGTCCTGTTGTGACTTATACAGATTAGCTTTGTAATTGTATCTTCCTTATTTCCCTACGGCCCTCACTTATCAATGTCTACAAGATCCTCCCTGGACTACCAGTTAATACTTTGTAAAGATTAGTCCATCCCTATTTGAAGGTCAAACCGAGTCAATATTTAAGCAGGGCTGAGGAACTGCATGTCGGGGCGGATCTGTGGTCCAGCTCTGTGTACACTTAAAGACCTGACAGTGACAGCAGAGATAGGCAAGTTGCTATTCAAAGCACAGGCCTGTGTTGACAGCTGTCCCTCACTCAGCACATAACTACACAATTTTTACAGTGGCGGGATCAAGTGATTGTGTGTCTAAGCGGGCACATTGCTGTGTGTGTGTGTGTGTGTGTGTGTGTGTGTGTGTGTGTGTGTCCATACATACTGATCAAAGTTTGTTTTTGCATCTGAGCTGCCTTCTGGGATATCTTAGACCCAACTACATCCCCTGACAGTTACACTAACTACCACTGATAAGAGCCAACTTCTCTTGGTGGCTGCTGTTGTGTGTTTCAAAGTTGCACATGTCTATAGTTATTATAGGGAAGTCATCGTGGTTGTCAGGATGCAGCTGATGTAACTTCCTGTTGTGCCAGAGCCTGTCCAAAGTGTTTATTTCAAAACATCTTTTGAGTAGTGCTTTAGAATGCCCCAGTTGTGGTTCTTTGTTTGTTTCTACTTGTATGCATAGATGATCGCCACTTCAAAGCTCTGCCTCAGCTGATATGGGGATGAAGGCTAATCTAATAGATAGATAGGGAGGATACACACAATTTCCTTAAAATAGCATCACAATGACTTGCTTGAATCACAACCTAATTGCCTTGTGTTGGAGATGATTGCATTAATTCAGCGACGACAGACTCAGTTTACACAGCAGAGCCGGGAGGTGTCAGGTTGCCAATAAAACAGGAGTCTAAATTCCATCCCACTTTATTGGATTGTGTAGCAGCCTTTGCCAATCACAGGGGATAATTGTACGGCTTAATTTTACCATCAGAGGGCACAGAATGAGAGGAGTCCTCTGTAAGACGGCTCACCATCACGCCACTGTGGTTCTGGAGGAAAAGGAACTGATCTTTCTTCAGAATCCGCTTTTAACTGCTCATTACACAGCACCGTTGTGTTTGGCTTCAGATTTCCTTTTTATTTTAACACATCAGTTCATGATTCTTTCCTGACAGACCTTGACCTCTAATGTGTGGACAGAAAGGACTCTCAGTGTGTTGCCACCTACTAGTTCAGCGACACAGGCATGGTCATGGTGAAGTGCTGATTCGATTAAGTGTGAATTGATTAGAGCTGTACAAGGGAGTCATCGATAACCTGTCCTGTGCTTAGCACTGATTATTGCTATCTTAGATAACAGGACAGGATACCTCTCTCTTTCTCTCATGCTCTCTCTCTCTCTCTCTCACACACACACACACACACACACACACACACACACACACACACACACACACATCCCTTTGTGCCTAATTTTCCTTAGGATAGTGATACTTTCCCTGTAACCAGTAAAATCATGGTAGCCATTCATTGACTGTATTGGATTTCAACTCTGCTCCTTCAAAGGACTGAGACTGACAGTAGTAGTGGTCTCGACTCATTGAGTCAGTGACATTGAACTGAGGGCAAAGTGCTATTCACCTCTCATGTGTCTTTCTTCAATCTCCGGATAACTGGTTTAAGTAAACCTCACTTTGGCTGCATGCCGAGTGCAGCTTCTTTCTAAGATATCTGTCCTCCCACAGGTCCTGTGTCACTGCGATGGTAACATTGGCTGTGCCCTTTCCTTTAATAGTGGCATCCATCTGTTCGACTGTGTGCCTATGTGTGTGTATGTGTGTGTGTTTGTGTGCGTGCGTGTGTGTGTGTGTGTGTGTGTGTGTGTGTGTGTGTGTGTGTTGATGGTCAGCTTATCGCCTTGGCTGATTACTGGAATTGATACCAGCTGTGCTGCCCCGAGTCGAGACAAGCTGACGTTGTGTCACGTCCGTCCCTTGAGCTGTTTGCACAAACATGCCTGCACACATACACACACGAGCCACAAACTGCAATTTCAGTCATTTCTGGCTTGTTAGGGACGTATGACCTCATGACCTTGAAAGCTTGATCAAACAACACGTCTTAACTGTTTTCCTGGTGCAGATGGATGTTTACAGTTTTCTCTTCTCTCCTCTTCTTCTTCTTCTCTTCTCTCTATTCCCCATTTGTCAAAAATGGAGTGTGATGCCAGGATCATAAACTCATGCTTGTACTAGACTCCAGCTTTTTGATTAGGAGCGCTATGGACGTGATGAAGGCTTTATGGTATTGTCAATTTCTCCACCCCCATATCCTCATCTCTTTTATCCCCCCCATCAATATTTATAAGCCCCACTGTAACCATAAGGGCTGGTGGGGGGCGGGGTGGGGTGGGGTGGGGTGGGGGGGCTGTGTGGAGGGACATTTACAGATGTACCTCTAAGCTTGGTTTCCTTCCGCATCCAACACATCTACATGTGTGTTTGCAGGAGGAATATTTGACATTGAAAACATCCTCTTATTGAATCAGGCAGAGACAATCAAGTGTTCCCTGAAGGGCATTGGCTCATTAACTTGCAATCCCTCTGGGACGTCTGTGTGTGTGCGTGTGTGTGTGTGTGTGTGTGTGTGTGTGTGTGCGCGCAATGTATGTGCCTATCTGTATGTATGTGTATCTTTTGTTAGCTCTGTATTTCCTCTTTGCTCTTGAGCTGTTTTGTGAGTGCGTATGTTCTTGTGACCAACAACTTGCGTGAGTTTCTTCTGCTTGTTCCTTTTAATCACAAGCCTCCAACATACGTGTGTGTGTGTGTGTGTGTGTGTGTGTGTGTGTGTGTGTGTGAGTTATATGTGTGATGATACTGTATGTCCTCTCACTTGTGAGCTAGTGCTATAGTGCATGTGATTGCTGTATGAGGACACAGCGGTTGAATGCCGCAGGAAGGCCTGGGGTCATAAGCCCTAAACTCAGGTGTGCTATGATTCGCTTGATTAACTACAGCTGTCAGTGAGGGCAGAAGGTCCTTGTCCCTCCAGTCCTTCTGCATGACAGGCAGACGCCCCAGCTCTCTGCGACCTGCCATTGTCCCCTGTTTCCTCCTGGGTTTTTCACTTTCTCCAGACAGCACAGGGACTTGCTGCTATAGGGGTCAAACAGGTCTGACTGTGATGCCGAGCTCTGGGGCTGCACAGTGTGGTGCTGCGGATGGATCAGTCTTGAGTGTTTGAGAGTATGACAAGAGTTTAAATGGCTCAAATCCACTAGAGGTGAATATTCTGTGTGTAAGGACACTTATTATTTGTGCATGTGTGCATTGTTTGAGCATTGCCAGTTTAACTCCACATTAGTTTTGTAATTTTAGAACAGTAGAAAAAAAATCAATACTACAATGTTATATAATCAGAGAACATACAATCGTATGCTGTAAGATCAGTGTAATGAGATGCATGTAGATTTATGTATATGATGTGTGTAGATGCATATTCATAATATTTTATGCAAACATCGGTGTAATATATGCAAATTTGCATGTGTAGGTAGGCGTTTTCATTTCACTCTGCAATCTGCTACACTTTACCCTCTGCTGCGCCAGTGTGTCTTCAAAACTAGAATATTTCTTTATTTATTTTATAAAATATACATTAATGTAGATGGAGAGTATTTTGATTCTGTGTTAATTGATTAACTCAGCATTGCCTAAGACCGGTGTGTGCCACTGCTGATGTATACTCATTTGAGCAAAGCCAGTGGGCATACTGCTAATGCAGTAGCTGCTTGACACAGTCAGTCATAGCTGTCATGTTGTAGACGCTCCTGGCTCATCCACCCTAACATCTGACCTGGGATTAGCACTGGATTAGTGCTCCGCTCAGGTGCATAACAACTAATAGACCTGTATGTGCTCAATTTGCATATTTCCCAAGGTTGTTGTACTGAATGATAATACATAGATAATGGAGGGGCTGCGGAGGCAGGGTGTTCTGCACGGATGTAATTGGTCCAAGTTCACCGTGCTGTAGGATATAGTTCAACCTGCAAGACGTTAAACCGACTTTGTAAATCTAGAGGCTTTCAGAAACTACAGAAATACAAGGCTGGACACATTTAAATGTCAACTGATCTCTGGAAAAGGTTGCGCAAAAACATGTCGTTGATGAATGCATAGCACCAAAGATTTTTACAAAAATAAAATAAACTTGGTTACATCAGCTGCACTGATACAGCAGTAAGACCACAATGACCAGCAGGCTGCTATTTTAAAACTTCACAGAACCAGGTTATATACTATAAAGTATGGGGTACTTCAGTGTCTTTGCACTGCTTGTACTAAGAGCTTTACTCCATTGTCTTACTCTTTTTAACTCTTGTTGCTAGCATTTTCAATGTCAAACAAATTATGATATAGCTTATGAAATAACTAATAATCCCTGGCTGTATTACATATACGGGTTAAAGACCAAATATTGGTCAAATGAATAAATATAACCATATCACCTTTACTGTACATGGGATTTACACCTGCACTTGTCCATCCCCCTCTCCGTTTTCTTTCTGTCCTGCTCTCTTTACACTTTGCAAAAAAAAGAAAAAAAACAACAACACTAATACAGCGCTGCCTCAGTGAAAAGCCTTATCAAAGAGCACAAACACAGCAGTCAGACTCAAAATACAACACACACACATACACACAATGCAGCCAGATGAATGGCCCCGCCACAACACAATGGTGCTAAATTAAATCACTGATGTCAGAGTCGCCAAAAGCCCTCCCCTCCCACATCACTCACTCACTCACTCATGCACACACATGCAAGGACTGACTAATAAGGACCTCTTTGTTTGCCTGCGTAATGTATTCTGGATCAGGCGATATCAGTTTGGGGTTGGAAGGTGCGTATGGTCAATTTCAGTTCATTATGCAAATGAGCATTGCAACAATTGTTCTCAAGCCACCCTGGTATGATTACTGAATTAATAATTTGCTCCCTGGTCCTCTTCATATCTTTCTGTGCCCTCTTATTCAATAGCATCTTCATTTCCTTGATGCATCCTTTACATCAGCTGCGTCTCAACAAAGGACTTACGTGGAAACGCATACGGACAAGCTCATATAATCAGCATTGATTATTACAATGTGCAGTTACAGTGGACATAGAAATGCCCTTTTTTGGACTTTCTCCAGTTTAGGACAGAGTTGGCATCAGGTGTTGTTAGCAAGAGAGTGCAAACACAGCTATTACTTCCGCCGCTGCACCCCTGTCCCTTCTGCTGGCGGCAACCTGTCGAAGATGAGCGTGTTAGCAAACAGCCCAAACAGGTGGCAACGTCAGTGTCACTCAAGCATGAGCAGCCTCAGCTGAGCTTGTCAAAGCTTGTACTTTCATCTGTGACCTTACAAACAAACACAGATGTACCGAGGTTCTGAACTCAACTCACGTAACATCTAAGGGGAAACAGAACCAGTGATAAAGTTGTCTGAGTGGTAGACCTTTACAGCAGCTTGTCCAGGTAGACCACAGCCTGTCAGAAGTACTGAATGAGTATCATGAGGGGGGTCGCTGAGTTGATGGTGTTTATTTGTAGACACACATTGTAGATTGGGGGCCCAACTGTGAGCTCATGACCTGAGACCAGTGCTGTGGCTAGTGATGGTACAAGATGTCCATAAATGTAGGGGTCTGCAGTGAGACAGATATTCTGAAGTTCACATAATTAGTATTCTCAGACTTACTGTTCAGGTGAGCGTCACATCCAAGTAATCATTTCTTATTTTGTGATGGTTCCAATATAGCCATCCATCTATCATCTACACCCGCCTATCCTTTACAGGGTTGCGGTGGTCTGAAGCCCAGCTCACATTGTACACCCTGGACAAGTCACAAGTCTATCACAGGGCTGACACACATACAGACAGACAACCATTCACACTCTATTGCAATTTAGTGTCACCAAATCTGCATATCTTTTGGACTGTGGGAGGAAACTGGAGCCAATCTCAGCTGACATTGGGTGAGAGGCGGGGACAGATTGCCAGTCAATCACAGGGCTGACACACAGAGGCAGAAATTGACGCCATTCATTCTCACATTCACACCTACATGCAATTTAGAGTCGCCAGTCAACCTAACCTGCCTGTCTTTAGACTGTGGGAGGAAACCCACACAGGCACAGAGAGAGAACACGCAACCTCCACACAGCCAGCAGGTTCGAACCCAGAACTTTCTCAACAGTGCTAACCACTGCGCCAATATATTTAATGTCCTGTCAGGGGGGAAAATGCAATGTCACCCCGTTGGCAGACATGGGCCTTTCCCAAATCCACCCCTCCTCAGTAGCTCTTCACTATGAAGTGCTACTCCCACATGAAGTCACACTTGCAGCTGTGGAGGGTTTTCCATATTAAGAGAGAGGAAGAGAGAGGGTATAAATAACAGGTAAACTGTGGGACTCCGCCATAAGCAGGAAACAGCCGTCACCATGGATACTGATAGAGGAATTGCTTGTTCAGCTGTTGGGTTATTTTATGGCTGTGTCCCTGCAGATGCATATGCATCCCTAAACAATAAAACCAAATCAGTATGGTATATTAGGCCTGCATATGTTCTTGTTTTATATTGACACCTGGATATATAATTCAAATGTCAAATGAATTTAGGGACAAAGTGATGCTTTTATTTCCCCTTTTTATTTTAATGTCACCACGTTTTCTTTGATTTTTGTATAAACCCACCATGGAAAATATAGTGTTAGGAAAATCTCCATATATCCGGTCCGGCACAGCAAGGTTTTTCTACATCCACTATCCACTGTGGTTTGGGATGGCCTTTAACATGGCGAACCTTCCAAGCAGGCACACAAACAGAGGCGGAGTGGATAGGCCGACTGTATGGTGGAAAGAATGGGACTGAGGCCCCGTCTGTCTGCTTGTCTGTCTCTCCACAGACACTCACAACGCTGCAGCATCCCAACATCACCAGCATCACCAGGTGCAGTGGAGCAAAACCTCCTATGTGTGCGTGAGAGAGAGAGAGAGAGAGAGAGAGAGAGAGAGAGGGTGGGGGGGTGGAGGGAAGGGGGCGTTGTCGCTGGGGGCAGATGAAGGTGGCGGGATTTGTGTTGAAGCCTGTGCTCTGTCAGACATGCGCAAGAGCGTCAGCAGCAGCACCACCACTGCGCTGCGTTTCCGCCTTGGCTGAGCGGCGCACACAGCCGAGAGGGGAGGGGAGGGAAGCCGAGAAGAAGAGCGGAGCCACCGAGACGCAGTGGGGCACAGCACGGACTCCGAGCGAATTACACCGACGCACCAACATCCCAGCAGCCCGTCTCCGAATTTACACGTCAAGAAGCGACCTGTGCGGTGCGCGCCAGAGCCTTCCAGCATGGAGACTGCGATAAAAAACAACCACTAAAATGTGAGATTTACAGAGGAAATCAGAAGAGAGAGCGAGAGAGAGAGAGAGCGCGCGCGTGTGTGTGTGTGTGAATGAGTGAGAAAGTGGCTATCCCCTTTATCTTTTGCGGGTGATCTCAATTCTGTGCTCTGCAGTCTGAAAATGAAGAAGTTCAACATCAGGAAGGTGCTGGACGGCTTGAAAGAGGTGTCCTCCTCCACCCCGTCTGTCCAAGTGGGGCCACAGGAGAACCATCTGATCCAGGAGACCATCCAGTCCGACCATTTCCAGCTCTGCAAGGTGGGCGAGCCTGATGATTTTATTATACAGCTGTTTTCATTCCCTTTCCCCTTTGTAGTCTTTTATTTTTTTTTATTATTCACAGTTTGCACTTCGCACATCCCATCTCAGGATACAGCAGGTGCGAGGGAGCCCCACACAATAAATGAATTAATGGACAAAGCATTTCGCTCTGTAGTCGTCTTCTAAACTATAACGAGCACCTGCTGGTTGAAGGTTTATTTAACATTTGGCAAGAATCCCTTTTAGAAAGAGAATCATTAAAGCGCTCTATGCTTGTCCATGGCATGGTAGGTAGCCTATAACACCTAACTACAATGCGCATACTGTATGGCGAGTGCGCACTGACGACAGGACGATAAATATTAGTAAGTTCCTATATGGTTGCATGTATTTGTCCTGTAATTTTGCCAATACATTTCTCAAAGCAACTAGTTATTTCGGGTATGGTAATATAGGGTATTATCCTCTGTGAAAATACCATCGTTTGCTGTATGTGTGCTTGGCATTAACTGTCATATCGAGGGGTTGGGCCAAACTGATCCACTCTTGCATAATCTGCTGGGTTTGGATTAGCAAAACGGTGGTTTCTGGTTAATGTGTGCGCATGTGAGTGTGTGTCTTCCCCCTTTCGCGTTGTTTTCCTCGCAGTGTCTCTCCATCCCCTTCCTCCGTCTCACAGACACACCTCTCACACTCCTCTCTTCTCTCTCTTGCTCTGCCTCCCTCACACACACACACACACACACACACACACACACACACACACACACTACTTTACCCCCAGATCATTGATCCATTGGGGACTGATGGCGCCTGAAGTGGATGGGGGCCTGTTGGGAAAAAAAAATGGTTTGCCCTGCTCTGTCTGAATTGGCCACAACAATGGATGGGGTTAATAAACACTCATGCAGTTTACATGCTATACATATTACATCTTTGCACACTATATTGTTAAATCAGGATTTCCCCAAGTGTGCCCTAATGGTTTGCTGTGGCCTTTTTATAGACACCATTGTGTGCTTGCTATTGATTTCCCTATGTATTTAACCCTGCACATGTGTACATGTGGGACATGGTGCTGGAAACACAGCCTTTAGGTCTGGTGGCTACCACAGTCCATTGGCATCGACAGGCTCCATCTTATTTTACATGGCAGAGTCTCTGTGTGTCTCTGCAAATCAACATCATAGAAGAGTCGTATGATTGTTGTCCTCGTCTGTTTTAGAGACACCAGCAACCAACCAAACACCAACATAAGGTGCAGAAGTCCAAGGCTAGGGCAGATTAACTTTTTAAGACTGCAATCATCTTAACAGTCGTCAGAAGTAATAAGTTAGAGTGCCTGAAGCAATAACTTGAAAACTAGATAACATAATCTAGAGTCAAGTCAACACACCTGAGGGCTTAGGGGATATTGTGGTTTAGTGGCTAGAAAGACCAGCTCAGAGATTGCAGGTTTGATTGGCACTACAGCCTAAATATGTCTATCAACAGCCAGGCATCTGATTGAACTCTCTTTGAACAAGACTCCATCCTCCTGCCTGCACCTGCACTGTCTGTCTGGACAGAAACTCTGTGTAATGTTTCTCCGCGAGGAAGGCAGGTGTTTCTGCTGCACTGAGTGCTTCTTATGTAACGTGCTTTAGCCTTCTGCCGCTAAGCAAACAAATCCAACAGCCCACCACCGGCTGACTGATGCCATAAAGCTACAGTCACACACACAGGAATATACAGAGGGTGGACAAAAAAACAGAAACACCTGACAATGCAATGTCAGGTGTCAGGCCCATGCAACGAATATAACCAAATGTTCCTTATTTCCGTGTTTTTTATTTCCAGACTTCAGTGTAATCACGACTTCATGTGGGAGGCAGTGAGAGAAGGATAAAAAGAGAGAAATGAGAGAGAAGAAATCTCAAAATAGGCCCATGATTATAAAAGGATCCTAAATTGCGAAGCCAAATATCAACCAAGAACAGGGTAACCATGCATAGAAAGGGCATTTGTTCCTTTCATTTTCTCTTGTCTGCGCAATTTCAGGCTTTACATTTCTGTTTCATAACACTTTCCACATCCATCTGGGCAATTTGTTTACCAAAATCATGTGTGTGACATCCTTTGACAAAACAACACCCCTGCTGTGAAATGCAAATTGATATAGTCTCTAACACATTCTCTTTTTCATCTTTCTGCACATCTCCCAGACTGTCCGTCATGGATTTCCCTATCAGCCGTCATCCATGGCTTTCGACCCCGTGCAGAAGATACTGGCCATCGGCACCCAGAGTGGGGCACTCAGATTGTATCCTTTCAGTTGCCATTGAGCTGTTTTAGGTTACTGTGGCCTGTCGCAGCTCCTTTGGGTCCCTGCATCCCTGGGAGGCAGCAGAAGGTAAGTGAACAGATGTCTGAGCTGCCATAGTCAGATGCTGATGTACACTGGTGGGGTTTCAGGGTATTTGCGGAGTATGCTGAAGAGTTTTCGGTAGCATTTGTGGGTTGCCTGTCACCTTGAGCTCTGTATGTGCTTGTGAGCTTCAGCATCAAGAATAAAATCTTTGATTTGAAGTCCAAGTTTCAGATGTTGTCACATGGTAAGATAATGATTAAACAATAGACAGAGAACAAGATTAACTCAGCGTCCCTTGAATCCCACATTTTAGCTGCCTTTACTGACATTGCCACACTGTTGCACACTTGCTCACACATTTTAAATCACAAGAAATGCCATTGAAACGTCCACATTTAGCCACATATTGAAGTATTTGCTGCAGTTCAGCTGGAGAAGTGAGTGGTTGAGGTAGCTCGAGTCGGCTTCCTTGCAGTATGAGGACGTTTACACAAACAGGGACAACAGCTTGTGATGAAACTGCACCGCGGGGAGTCGTATAGCTTCAGAGAACGCCCGCGAGCTCGCCCATGTCAGGCTGCTTTTACAGGTCCTCCATGTGTTCTCCTGCCTGTCCGACAACCCTTTGCCAGCTCATTACGGTGTGATGAAGAGTCTGCCTGGCTGTCCCTTGTTCCCACCTGCTGGCAGCTATGGCTGTGACTCAGTCTCGTTTACCTGTGCTGGAAAGGTGAGGATTAAAACATAGACACTGTCAGGTGGAGGAGGATGAGCATAGAGCCCACAGAGCCATGTTTACCAGACTTTTAAAAAGACGACTGTGTTCAGTCCATGTACCTTTAGCATGTTCTCAGTTCTTCTTAAAAGCAGAGTGAGGGAGGCAGAAGAGATAATAACGTGCCACTTTTTCAGGAGAGAGATGAATTTTCCTACAGATTTACAGATTTAACAGAAACCACGATTTTCTTCACCCAAAGCAGAGCAGATTCTGTCAGTGGTACACATGCATTAGAAGATAGGAGATGAAATCCCTCCTCTGGTGGAAGTACTATGTCAGGGCTGATGCAGGAACTGGTGAATAAGCTTAATGGGGCTTATGTCTTGCTGGCTGGTACATTACTCCTGTGAGCTCCAGACTGGGTAAACTCCGTACGAAAGAAAAAGCTGTACTCGTGCTGTAAAAGAAGCATATAACCAATCAGCTTAGAGATGAAAACACATTCTCTCTCAGACTATCCCGAGTTTGGATGAAAATGATCTTGTCAGATGGTTCCTACTGGCTGAAACTGGTCACTTTGAAACTGAATGAACAGAGGAATCTCTCTTGTTTGAGTGATGTGGATCAGATAGAGTCTTATCTGAGTCAGGGGAAGGTGAATTGGGAGTCATCCATCTATTCTTTGGTGCTGGTGCTCTTCCCGTGTCATTTGCTGTTTAGTCAGCCCTGTCTCTTTATCTGATGACAACGATACCAACGTGGCACAGATGAAGGGGGCATAATGGAGATTTCATGATTCATATTTTTTGCGTTGCTGTTCTGCAGCTTGTGGGGTTTTATATGCTGTATTTAAGTTCAAGCTTTAGCAGGTTGCATGTTTTGTGTCATCCTGCGACTCCTGCGCTGATACACATCTATGTCCTGGAGGTCATTATTTTTGCAGTTAGTGGCAACTCGTGGCTATCGGTGTCTATGCATGTTTGTGTGTGTGTGTGTGTGTGTGTGTGTGTGTGTTTGTTTGCCTGGCTGGCCTGCCAGGACATTTGGCTGCACCTCTCTCCCATGGAGGATTACAGGAAGTGGCAGATCAAGGGCCTCAGCCTGGCAGCGTGGCAGAGGACTGAGAATTACAGCAGGAACAGGAGTTGTGTGTGGATGTGTACATGCGCGCGAGTGAATATGTGCGTACATGTCTGTGTGCGTGCGTGAATCCTCAGAGGAGACGGCTGATCCCTCCAGCCATAAAGCCAATCACTTCTGTGATCCCCCCAAAACTGTCCCGTGTTTGATGCTCGCCACTGACTCTGCTGCTGCTTCCACTGTCCAGCTGGGAAGATGACAATGTCCCTTTGGTGTTGTCTGGAGGAGGGAAAGAGGGGAATAGAGGAAGAGGTTGGCGGGAGAGCCAGCGGAGCGGACAGGCCGATAGACGAGGGAGAGCAGAGAGAGGGAATAGATAGGACGGAGTGAGAGAGGCAGGTTATCCCCTGCTTCAAGATCTAATGGCCAAGAATAGAATCCTTATTGATCTGCGTGTGGTAATGCACTGAGACAGATATGCCCAAGTGCGCGCGCACACACACACACACACACACACACACACACACACACACACACACACTGCTGCCAGTTGTTTTCTGTACAATATCCCAGCAGCGAAAATAAGTCGTGAGCATTCGGAAAACAGGTTTCGCTGTGCAAGCAGTCCACGCATATTAGCTATCAATCGGATTAGCAGTGTAGTTTCAAAAATAAGTAGAAATGCTGAATGAAGAAAGCTCTTTTGGGTTTGAGTGTTGAGACAAAGTGTTTGTGATACGAGGTAAGGCTGCAAAAAGTGGAAGGAACCTTCCTTATTTTCTTGTTCGGTATGTCCTTTATTTTCTTGACCAGACAGAACTGAATCTGTTGCCCTGATGCCACTTGTCAGTTTATGTAACATGGCTCAAACCCAACACAAGACTCTTAGGCCATTAGTTTAATGGTGGTGCTGTTAAACAACATCCGCAGCAGGTTGTTGACAGACACTGAGCGTTTGTATCATAAAGCCAGCAACAATAGACAAAAAAAGGTGGGGCTAATTCAACATAATGAGCTGCATCCGTGTATCAACCACATAATGTAATGATATTATGAACATTCATCAGAGCTAAACATTATGTTAATTGAGATCCATTAGCCTCTAGACGAAAAGATTATATGAACTAAAGCTTACAGCTTAATCTGAGGGGAAACACTTGCTACAATATAAAAGTAAAAATAAAGAAAAGTCTGTGCTACACCTTAAAAATGACTTATTCTTTGGTCAGATATTTCCTGTTCTAAATCAGGAAACTGCTAATTTTGAACTGTATTTTATTCAGCCAAAGTTCTTGGATGGCTGCTTGTGTTAAAACAGCAGTAAATACTAATGCATTGGGAAGTCTGGGATAATTGTATGTAAAAAGATATTTATTCCTCAAACTACAGTTAGGGATCTTATGGCAACGGTATTGAAAGATTTCAAACAATACCCAGAACTTGTATCTTGTACTTTTAATAACCAGCTTTCCAGTATGTGGGCATAATCCATCTAGGATGTAAACAAGGGTTTTTTTTAATAGAAATATGTTGCCACACTTGATAATTCAAATTTATACTCTGCTGGTTCAGTTTGTATGTTAAAGGCAAGCATAATGTGGGTGGAAATTGGCAATTCTTTCAGAGCACTATGTAATGGGAGATTCTATCACTCCCTGACCGGCCTTATTGGATGATTTTGGCAGCTTACCGGCATCAAACTAGAGTCAACTGTGTGTGTATGTATCTTTGTGTGTGTGTGTGTGTCTATTTGCTGGGTGGTCTGCAGCTGCGTGTGTAACAATGAGGCGGCTCACCTCTGCGGAGAGACGGCTCTTTACTGGTGGTGGCCAGGGGAGATGGCAGCGCTATAACTCAGAGACTCCCTGTGAGCCAGCAATAGATCAAATTGTCACTCCATGCTCTGCCAGATTATCTCATCGGCAGGCGCAGGACATCATAGGACTCACACACACAAATGGGGGCACACACACACACACACACACACACACACACACAGAGTTATTATTTCATGATAGACATTCGGAGGTGGCAGGAGGTAACACACACATTTGTGCTTTCACACATACGCACAGACACAAGCATATGATGGTAGATGGTAGATGACTTATACAAATGTTAGTGGATGTGCACACGCAAATACTGTATGTGTACCGACATACACAGAAGGGCAGACAGTGGTGCACACATGTTTGCAGAGACAACTTTACACACAAACACTCACACACACACGTGCACACACACTCAGGACACAGGCTTTGCAGTAACTGCTGTGACTGGCAGTAGCCCTGTGCAGCTTTTGGTCGTAGCACAGATTGACTATGACATATCTTCGTCATTAATCTTCCTTCTGATTCACTCAGTAACTGTGCTACCCTCTAAGCTTCATCTACAGTCACAGGAGAACCTTACTGAGCCATGAGTCCTCCGACTGGACTCCTGAATGGGAAATGAAATAGAAATTTGTAGCTCAGCAGTAGATGTTGGAATTTCATTGGCATAGTACATACAAATGAAAAGTGTTCAATTGTAGTGTACAATCTCTAGAGAGCTTCACAGTGTGTGTGCATGCATACTTTGATGGGAATTTCAATGTATTTCAATGTATGTGAGAATTTCCCAAATGATTCTAATGTGATATAAGCTCTTGTTTCACAGTGTAGTTCACAGATGCCTCTAACAGCACACTGACTGTATATATGTCTGTGATGATTGTGATGAGTGATTACGGTGACTATTCTTTTTGCATGTCTTCAGTATCTTGGTGAAAAAAGTGCATGAGTCGCGCTCTCTTTCCAGTCTATTGCTTAAAGAGTGTGGGAGCTTCTTTTCAGGTCACAGATCATTTGTTTATTCATTTATTCTTCTATCTGTTTTGTTGCATCTCTATTCTCTTCCCCCTCTTTTGCTCTATCTCATCACTGGGGCTGTCAGTCGCAAGCTAACTCTTCTAGATGGCTCTCCATAGTGCAGACCGGGCCTGGGGTTGTGTGTTTGTGTCTGTGTTCAGTTATGCAATGTGCCGGAGCTTGGCGCAGCAAAGACGAGGCTGACTGAGACAGCAACAGTCTCATCAAAGGAGTTAAGCTGCTGCCGCCGCCATTGTGTTATACACAGTGTGTTTTATGTGTGAGTGACTTAAGCATGCATGTGTTATCAATACATGAATCTGTCTTAATTCACCATAAACAACTAGCAATGTTGCATCTGTGCTCCTGTGGTGATATCTAGGAAGATTCACTGTCATTCCTGTGTCAGTGGTTAGCGCGTTAGCTAGCAGTAAGGGGGATGAATGACTGGGAAAGAGGAGAGGTATCACACAAAATCAACAGGGATTAGTATCTCCTCCAAGTTGTCCTCATTTTACTTTTCACACAAGTGGGACAAGGATTGGGGAAGAGAGAATAGCTTGAAATTAATTCCTCTTATTGCATCTGATGAGAGTGTGTGTGTGTGTGTGTGTGTGTGTGTTTAAAGAGCCACTGGTAGGGTTGGAGGAGTCAGCTTGTGTCTGCCAGATGGTATTTAAAAAATGGTTAAAAGTAGAGTCCGTGGTGAGGTCACCAGAGAGCTAGTGCAGACATGTCACTTTCATGTCAGTCCAGTGCATATCAACTTCACACCATTACTGGAACAAAGGATGTGTGTGTGTGTGTGTGTGTGTGTGTGCGGGCCTGTGAATGTTTGCGTGTGTGTACCTGCTCACTGTAGTAAGGTACTCTTAATCAAAGACCCCTTCTCTATTGGGTTTCATCTTTCATGCTCTCCAAAAGCACTCAGCTTCCTGTGTTCTATCGGTTCTTAGAAATGGAAAACGAATTTTGCTGCATCAGTACCACAACAATGTAGTTGCTGCTTCTCTCTGTCTAATATCCTGACAGTGTGTCCTGCTTAAGTCCTTTAGCCTTGACAAGCCCCAAATGGGATCTGGGTTTAGGATGATTAAAGTTGTGCTGCCATGTTGCTTCTCTTCAATAATTTAGTGGACTTTTAACTCCAGCTTTTACTGCTCTTGCTCCCTGTCCCTTATCTCTCCCAGCTCCTGTCTTGCAAGAAATGCTAGTCCTGTGTGTGTGCATGTTCAAGTGAGACATATGACTTTGAAGGTTAGTTATGTTAACTGTAAGCAGTTCACTAATGGACACGTGCATATGCAAAAAAAACAAAAAACAAAAAAACATTCACCAAAGTACAGCCTTTCTTCCTCCAGTGAGTCATCACAATTCAGGACACCATGTGATATGTTTGTTCACTAGAAAGCAATGTTATTGGAGGACAAGAAATCTTGATGACCTGGAGAAAGGTTAACAGCGAGGGCTGCTGTTGGGGATGAATACTAAAGACGTTTTGTCTGTGAACTGTGTGTGTTGGCCCTGTCATCAAGGTATTTTTGTAAATTAGGATCATAATTGAACCAAAGATACATTTAACATTTATTTAACTTTGATACAGGAGTAAAGAGTTAATGTTCAAAAGGCACTGTCTGCATACAAAAATAATAGAAAGCAAGCTGTAGATTAGTGCATATGTGTGTGGACATGCGTGTGTGTGATACGGAGAGGTCACCAACCCCTGCACTAATTATTCCCAACAGACGGCAACAACGCTTGAGTGGCTCATCATAAATACACAGTGTCGTGCGGGCTAGAGAGATTAAATTGGTTCAGATCTGTACACATACACTCAGAGGGCGTACCTACTGCACTGGTTGATGGTTGGCTCTATTCTGACTGCTTGTGGACAAGTGAAGCTACAATGTTTTGACCAGGCAAATTATATAGTGTTTGCTGCTCTGGGATTGCTTGTCATAATGTTGTTTGAAGCGCTAATTAGATAGCATTAATTGAAAGCACGAAATAACAAAAAATTACTTTCAAACTTGACATCAAACCCGATGATGGATGCCGCAGTTCTGTAGGCATCGTTTTACATTTGTGTCATTTCAGATAGAAGTTTTTGAGAACCTCTGAGACTTTGCGTAGCAGTATTTAAGTTGGCGGTGGAAATGAGGAAGCATGCATCTCGGACCTGCTTGGGACACGAAAACCTTGTGGTCACACAGGAATTTGATCAATTCTCCCTTCCTATAATAAACAAGCTTTCCAGATTATTACAACTTGGCCATCATTCCTATTTGTAATAATAACATTTATTTGTTGACGTTATTTGACGTGATCTGAGAACACAGTGACATCTATAAAAAGAGGTCTGACAGGACAAGGAACTAGAGCGGTCAGAGGATCATACAGATTTCGAACCCCTAGGTTAGCCAAACTTATTTAGAAGTGAAAATGAAGGAGAAACAACCATCAGAGTTTCAAGACAGACTTCCTGGTTCACCTTTATTGCTTTGGCTGAATTGTCATTTCACTTCATTCATTCAGCCGGACGTTGTTTGTTTTGTTTTGTACTAACCAACCAGTATTAAGTGACTCGCTGACGTCATTTTCAGGCGACACAGAAGCAGTGGTAGCGGTAGGATCAGTTCACATTTTCAGAACAATCATAGACATTTTACAGTTGTTATTTCTGCAAGTTGACTTACAACAACCTGAACAACTTTGTCAGTCTCATCCATGCTTGTCGCCATTTCAAAAATAAGACCAAAATTGTAATAAACCAGAATTTTAACTTTAACTGTTTGGAGGTGGGAGTGGTACTGATGATGGTGGTGAATTTTGGGCCCCATCTAACCATTTTGTGTGTAGTATTCTTGGAAACGACTTGCTGCACCCCTCGGCCTTGCGGAGAGTGACAACCAGGGACATACAGTGCTGTCAGCCTGTTGTGATTTATGGCAGGATTTACTTCACACAACTGCCTTTTCAGCATTGCCGGGGCCACTTGTGGGGACCATGTACCTATACTGCATTGATTTGCACTCATATTAGTCCTGGTCAATATGCTTCTCTATTGCAACAGCGCTCTCACGACCAAAGGGTTTGACCACTGTCCAGTCACCATACCACAGAGGTCCCTCATCATCAAGAGTCAAGTTTCCAAAGGAAATGAGCCTGTGCACTCTATTGAATTTATTTGGTGTCACCGTGCACAGCGTCTGATTCAGGAGTTATGGTATGTGTACATCAGCATGTGGTAACACTATGCCTCCTATTGATTTCAAGTTGTGGTTTATTTGTAGGTCTGAGGCTTTCATTATCATGACACTTTGGTGAACTCCCCAAGGATTAAATGCTAGTTCTGAAATCATGCTAGCGGCAATTTCTTTACAACTGTCAAAACTATAACAAATGACCCTGGTTGCCCTTTGTCTACAAATAAGGCAGATTGTCAAGTACTACTTGTTGTTTTCGACCTGCCCTGAGCAGATTATGGCATGTATGGATAGCTCTCGCTTGTCCAGTGATATAAATATCACTTCATCATACATGCTGTAAATCTGGCGTCTCAGTGAAATGTCACTGTCATGTATCAAATCATACATGACAGCGACAGAGACCTAGCTGTATGAGATCAATTGAAATGCATTTTTGAGGTTGAATGAGAATGTGATGTCTTTCAATTACCTTCAGTATACACGCTGCAAGCTCGGGGATTGTTGAGTAGTGACATCTGGTCTGTAAGCTCATGTTCGTCCACAGGTCTAGGACTGAAGCTTTCGTTGTTTCCTGCTGTATAGAGAAAAAATTGAAATGCAAAGTGAGACGTAGTTTTGTGTAGGAAAACGTCATAACTGAATAACTGTTTCTGTTTATTCTCAAGGTCACCTGACAGACTCAAAGGCGTCTCCTTGACTGAATGAAAACTGCATTTGATGAGCTAAAAATAAGCTAAAAATAAAAGAACGCCTTCTCAGGTGCATGGTTGAATATAACATTAGTGTCGATGGCTGACACTTGGTGGTTTTGCTTGACGTTGTTGTTGAGGTGTGGAAGTGTGGCAGGGTTGAGTCTAACTCTTGCTGTCAGGTTGGCACAGTCCCTGCGGTGCTTGTAAGGGGACTGGCTTACAGAATGCTGTCAAGCACAAAGATTTTGTCGTCTTGCTTTTCTCCCTGCCCTTCATGTGACCTCTAGGTGTCCACAGGGCCACACCGCTGAAATGACTGTGAAGTATTCCTCCCTCTTTTATTCTTTCTCTCACTTCATCTCCTGTTGTACCACATGCTGCGTTTTTAAATCTCTTTTCTATAATTCAAATTCCCAGGGATATGATTGTCGAGTTGTTTTAGGATTGTAGGATTTTTCTAATGGGATTTAATGATTTTTTGCGCCCCAGGCCCCCCTGTGGATTCTCTGCAGCTCATTATTTTTGTCTTGTTACTGTAGGTAATCTTCCACTGTCTCAGGGGGCTCTACTCCCTCCCTATTTTAATGTTTCATATGCTTTCTTATCATTTGTTTCTGTAACCTTCTCCTCTCCCAAGAACCTTATCCAAACATACTGAGGCTTATGTTGCAAGAGGTTATGTGTATTTTAATGTTCACCACATGCACTTCATGCCCTACCACAACCACCATAATCAGTCAAGTATAATTAATCAGCAAACATTTCTCTCTTATCTTTTACAGTACACATAGGTGGTATTAATATGATAATCATGTTTATATCATAAAGCATTAAAGAGCTTTTCTTGTTATTAGTGCACGCATTTATGCAGTGAGGTGTACCAGTATCTAATGAGATCATCTACGCTATCATGATGATGTGATATCTGGCATACCATGACTGTGTACCAAACATGTCAGGGCATAAAAAAATAAAGTTTGAAAGTTTGCAGGTGCTTCCTCTCCAAAGAAATAATTGAGCAATGGCTGTGTGTCCACATAAGTACTGGCTGAGGAGTTAAGAGCAAAGAAACCCTAAATCTTTGTGAAACCTGATCACATGTGAACATGAAACATGGCCTATTGAACTGGCCTCCTCCCATTGGTCATTTAATCATCTCTGTTGGCCTCGGTTTGAATACTGGATACATAGTAAGGCAAGTTGTGAGAGGACCATACACTACTTACTGTTTTAATCTTGAAACAACATTTCTGCTTGAGTAGTAAAATGCCTTGGAGTCAACATATTGCCATGCCAAACCTTTACAATACCTATGAATGCAACAATTCAGAGGCAGCTATTGCAAATATCCAAATTCACAGTGTTTACAGTGAAGGTCATGCTGGAGACATTATATAGAAATGGATCTCTATATGCAAGTTTAAACAGGAGATTATAAGTAAGGCTTCAACTAAAGTCTGTTTTCATAATTGAATAATCTATTGATTGCAATAGAAGCACTCCCATTTCTTTTCTGTCATTTTCAGTATCGTTTGATGTGATATTGTTATGCTACTTGATATTGTGTCAGTTAATTATAGTGTACTAGTTCAGGATAAGATTGTACCATTGCAACAACCCTTTTCTGACCTGCTGAGACAGAGACGGTTCTGGTTTGAAGGCGACAAACCGTAAGCACCTAATGGCCATGGGCTGTGTAAATGGTTGGTTATGACCTTACTAAAATCTAGACGTTCTGTCTCTGTCTGCAAGGTCCTCTACACGCGCACAGGCACACACACATACCCACATACACACTCACAGGGCTCCGAACACACAGTCACACACACACACACACACACACACACACACACAGAGGAGGAAAGACAGAGAGGTTCCCAAGGTACCAGACCTTGAGGAATTGCCTGTCACTGTGTTTGTGTGTGCTGAGATGTGGGTGTATGTGTGTGCCAAGGCTCTTGCAGACAGAGACAGAGCTGCATGCGATTTCAGCTGCATACATACAGTAGGTGTGTGTCCTTGCCCGTGGTTCTATATTTATGTGTAGTTAGCCTTAATATTCAGCAAAACGTGCATCCAGGTGAACCATCTGTTATGACACACACACATTTTTCCATAGTTTTATTCTTTCAAAGTGTAAGTCCCAGATGTAGTATTACACAATTTCAGTCTGACTGTTCTATTTCATGCTTTTTTACCTTCTTTGCTAAAGGCTAATTTCTACATACTCAACTAAACCAACTCCAGCTGGAGAATATTAGTGTGTCTGTCAGCTGTAGCTAACAAGCCCAGACTGCCAGTGTGGCCATGTGGGTAATGTTGCTTATGGGCATATTATGGAATACATACTCTAACTAGATATTTCACTTGCTACTGTTTTAACTGCACTAAATCCCCTCAAGCAGAGACAAAGACTGCCCTCCTTTCAGCACATACTCCTTGATGCACAATAAATGTTAGCTAGTGTTTGCATTTGCACACCAGCCTAACAAAGTTTTTTTGTTTTGTTTTTAAAGCTACTATAATCAATCTTTTTATATTAATAATGGATCACGTGGCTACTTGTATATGAAAGAAGTTGCTCGTAGTGATGAACTCACAGAGAATTATCACCCAACTCTGCAGTTCCCCCACAGCTCTATGGAGCTTTATAGCATCTTTTCACTCATTGTTTAGGTTTTCCGGCCCACAACTTTATTCTTTTGGTTCACTCTCACCTCTCTCATCACAACGTTTTCAAAGCAGGCAGCTGTTGTCAGCGATAAAGCTCTAAAAACCAACACTACGCTACTTTGTAGCACTAAACAGACAGATAAAGTTAGGGACTAGCTGGTGAACATAGTGGAGCATTTAGCAGCTGAAGAGCCAGATATTTCCCTCAGGAGTTGGTGGAGAGCCAAATAGAGCTAAAAGGAGAGTGAATATTGGACTCACATTCATTAGGTGGACAGAAATGCGACACCAAATAAATGCTAGTGTGGCTCCTTATCTGCTGGAAGTGTGAATAAGCAACTGTTTGCTAACAAGTGTGCCATATGAACGGATAAACTGCCAATATGTCAGTATAGGTTGTTTTTGCCATTCGTTTCTGCTGCCCAAGTGGTTCTTGCAGGTTTAAACATATGTATTTCAAATTCTCCAACTTTGCTCAGCTGCACTTGCAGAGGAAACAGTGATTCGTCATATGAGGTTGTTATATAATTCGATTTTTTTGAGAAATCTTTGATGTGTCAGTAAACAAACTGGTACACCATGATGCTTGAAGCAGCTTCAACCACAGCGCTTGTTGAGGACAAATTGTGTGTGTGCGTTGAGCTGAACCCACAAATGATCACTTTTAGTGTAAACACAGCTGAACTCAGTTTGATCACAGCCTCACTTTGGGATCTGCCATCTATTTTGACTCCCTCGCCTGACAGCCCATCATGGGCCTGCGGTGTTTCTGTACTTCCTCCTCTTGCTGACAGTGGCATCGCAAACAAATAATAGAAATTTTCCTCAGCTCAAGAGAGAGGGCTCTAAATATCCGCTCAGTGACTTAAGCCTCACTGCTGCCAGCCTAAATAGATGACATTTCATAATGGACTTTGCTTGAGTAAAGCCAATGTCCTAGACTAACTTTAGCCGGCTGAGGCTGTGATTCTGCCCAGGACTTGGCAGTGTATTCGCTTGTCAATATGAGCTGCGCAAATCTTGACGTTTGCCTACCGCCCTGCTGGTAGCTGCGATGATATTTACCCTCCTGTTGCTCCTCTGTAGGCTGCCCTTTAGCATGCCGTCATGCTGAGCGCCTGCAGGGAAGACACACATGACGCATGACGTGATGACTCAGGCTTTAATGCCCTGCCACATGGCTGTCATGCGCACAGCCCTCCTCCCCGCTCCTCAGCTCTCAGCCTGTTGGTGTGTGTGATATAGGCCTATATATAAGTGCGTATGAGTCTATGTATGTCCAGCATGTGTGTCTGTGTGTGGAATGTGACTGGCCGAGGGGCTGTTTATGCTTTTCCGTCTGATTGAAGCAGAATGTGGATTATGTCGTGATGTGAAATGTGGGAACAGCGGGGGAGGGTCAAAATGGTTGAGAAAGACATCTCAGGACTTGAGGGGACTTATGGAGAGGAGGGAGAAGGGGGGGGACACTTACGTTTGTCCAAAGACAAAGCTCTACAGTGCATTGTGTCTGTTTGCTTTAACATCATCCAGAGTGGGAGTTGGCAGACTCAGCAGGAGGGATGTACACTGTGATTTGTGAACGCCGGAGATTTCTAGAATAGCATCAACATGGTGCAAATCTGTGAAGATACAAATACCTAAAAGTGCTGCAGATGTGTCCTTGGTTTGTCATTCAGTGCAGCACAAACCCGGCCAGAATCCCTGCAGCTATAGGAGACAGGAGGAAAAGCAACAGGAAGAGTGGAGGGATGAAATCACTGCAGACTGACGAAGTTGCATCTAAGTTTAGAAAAGTGAAGAGGAGGAAGAGAAATTAGAAGGAGATAAAGTGTGCTGTAGGAGTGTCTGCATATAGAGAGGAGCCAAAGTGGTCGCAGACATTCAGTGACTCAGAGCCCTGGTGTTGTGTGGGTAGGGTTTGCAGAGATTGGAGGGGCAACAATTGGCTCCTGACCCACCTGTAATCAGACCGCTGTCCAAGCAGAAGCCACCACACGTTGGTTGTTTGCCCGCTGTATGAGCAGGACAAAATGTCAGACCCCTAGGAGGTGGGAGACGCCCACTATTTCTCACCCAGCACACGGAGCACTGCAGATCCCCCCCCGTCTCCACTAAACCATATACAGAGCATCCTCTCTTTTTGCATCTTACTTCTTTGATTCATAACAAGGACAGCCTGTGAAGGAAAGGACAACCTTGCAGCTTGTGCATCACCACTTTCATTTCAGTGATGAAGCAGCTAATTTGTTTGATAAGCCAGAAGCCCCTGCCATCTCCCAGACACCAACGGGAGTGAATGATGAACAGGCAGTGCGAGAGGTCTCAGCTAGCCGTGCCACTAGGCCCCCATTAAGCCTCGATTGGGGTCTATTGGTGTGATTTCTCTTCCTGTCTGGTGCTTGGCAACGCTTTTGCTTTCACATTAGACGCGGGTGTCGATGATTGCTGATAACACGATGAGGGAGGACAACGGTGAGCGCGTTAACCCTCGCTGGCACTGCCGCAGACCTGACAATATTAGCATCCAGAGAGATAACACATGCTGTTAACCCTTTCACTGACAGTTAAATCACAGACAATATAACAAGGACTGCTTTCAATGTAACTGGCTGTACTGTGTACTTCATAGAGTATAGAGTGTTTTTTATTTATACTAAAATCATTCCATCTCGCTCTCGGTAGGCAGTTCTCAGCGTAGCGATCAGCAACTGGCCCTGGTGCTCATTTTTAGAAACTGTTGCTGCATTGCCATGCATTTTTAATGGCTGAGGCCATTGTAGCAGGCTGTGTTCTGTGTGTGTGTGCATTTACTGTATGCGTATTCGTGTGTGTGTCCTTTGCGATTGTTTATGGGTGTTTGTACATTACGTGTGTGTTCTGTATACATGAAGGAGCTTGACCTCCAGTAGGTGGAGAAGAGCCAGGTAAGAAGCAGTTGTGTGCCGTCGTCTATGTGCGTGTACTTGTGTGTCTGTGTGTGTGTGTAAGCCACTGTCAGCATATGTGTACATTTGTATGTGAGCGTCTGTTTCCATTTGTCTTTGTACATCATTTTGTTTGCTAACAGTGATTTGGACACTGATGTGATGCGACAGCTTTGGGCCTCAGGCACACTCCCTGAATCATTTTGAATAAGACCTGTGGGGCTCAGATTCCCAGAGGTCTCTCTATTAATGCTTCCATGGCTCCTGTGCATCTCTGCAAAATTAATTTGATGCTTTGCCAAAGCTTAAAATAACCGGGAATTGTCCAAAATATGGGAAACAAAGCACATGTAACCAAATATTTTACAAGATTATAGACCCATTGTCAGTACACATTTTGTGGCTTTTGTTGTTAAAAATATCGTCCACCTTGGTCCTGCTATACATACAGAGATTAAATCTGAAATCCCTTTTTTTCAAATTAATATATCATAATATTTGCATTCTGGTCAGTTAATTACATTTTCAACAACAATAGGTTGAAGAACTCCAGAAACATGATACTTGATCCTCCATCATCTTGACTCTAAAGAACATGCAGAAAAATATGTATTGCAGCTTTAATTAATCCAGGATAATATAGTGTTAGCCAGTTCATAGTATGATCTTTTAATCCTCATCTATCTTAGTTCTTTGAATGCAGAGGGCAAATAGATTAGTTAAACCTGTAAGTAGTAATCTTGGATAACTGCGTGCTCTCATGTTGGAATACAGTATGACTAGAGAGCCGAACCAGGATCAACTGTCATATGATTGGCTTTTTTTTTTTCTTCCCACATACGATTGGCTGGCATGGCACCACGGCTTAAAGACAGAGCATGTTTTACTGCAGCTTGGTAAGGGTTAATAATTTAAGACACAAGAGCGGTATGTCTTATATAAAAGCAGATTAACTATGTGATGCAACTCTGCAAAGAATGATAGATGATGAAACAGAAAGCAGAAAATTGTACATAAATGACATGCATCAGTAATCTCTATACAATCGCTTTTGTCGCCCATTTTGGAATTATTGTAGTTGCCTCAGCTCAGTGTGTTGAGGCCACTACTGCTATGCCTTCAGTTGCATGGCAAGATGAATTTGAACGAAGTAATTTTAACCTATCATTTATGAAATATGGACTAAACCTTTTGACACTGAACTAAACACACTCACACAGCTCATCATCTGTTGTCCTGGTTTCAAAGAACAGTACCAGTGAGGTGCCAACACATAGGAGTCACTTTATTGCCAGTCATGCATACGCACAGCTCACAAACTGGGGGGCAGTTACAGTGAAAGCGCGTGTATGTGTGTGCTGAATAGCAGCCGTCATGGTCGGGCTACCTAGCTGCCATCCTGGAAGAGCGATGGAATAAGAGGGAGGGGGAAATAAGAAGAGAGAGATCAGACAGAGAGGCGATAGAGATAAAAATGAGAGAGATGGTACGAGCGAGAGAGGCGGAGGGGCGAAAGAGGGGATTAGTAGCAGAGCGAGGAGGACGCTTTCACTCCTTCACTCTTTTTTCCTGTCTTCCACACACTATAGGCACTTTGCCTGATGCACAGTGATGAAACAGAATACATCCCAGCCTATGTGCCCTCCACACACTGCACGACACATGTCTATAAAAACACACACATTCACAAGCAGGGTCCTCTTGACTTATGTAACTGCCTTTGTTGCACTATGCACTCACTCACAAGGCCTGTATATGGTGTGTGATCTGATGTATGTGTCTCTTCCCCATCCTCTCTCTTCTCTCTTAACTGTCTGTTATAATCCCTGGCACTACAGAAATAAGGTAACACACAAACATGGACTGTGGTGTGTGTGTGTGCATGTGTCATAGGCGCACATTTTTATATTGCACAGATGGAGGTGTGAGTCATCAAAGTGCTGTTGTTTAATTAAGTGTTTGTCTGTGTGAACGTGTGTTCTTTTTTATTAATCCCGTCATTCAGACAGACTGTCTCCCTTTCTGTAGTCCTGAATTACTTAATCCAGTCTAATTCATCACCTGCATGAATCCATAGCCACTCTGTTTCTCTGCTATCCACCCCCCTGTCTGTTCCCCTGTCATACCCCTTTGTGTGTGTATGCAGCCATCAGTAATCAGTTGAACTAATTTCCATCATTTTACCCTGCTAGTCTGACATTTTATAATTTAAAGACTTGTATGTTCTATATCTAAGGCAGATGTACTGTGTCTAATACTAATGCAACAAATTAAAGGATATGTTTTTGGTCCCTGTGGAAAGTCCTTAACGTGTGAAAATGTCTTTTCATCCTTTAAAAGTATTAAAATGACTCCCATACACTTACATCATCCATCCACCCATCCATTTTAAGCCACTTGTCCTGGTCAGGGTCGGGATTTTAATACATTTACCCTAAGTATTTTGGTCAGATAGTGGTGTGGCCTAAAACTAGAAAAATTGAAAAGTCTGTTTGTTCAGCCTCTGGCGATTATTACCGTGATGAATCAATTAATCGTTTGGTCTATAAAATGTCAGAAATTGATGAAAAATGCCCATCAACATTTTCTACAGCCCAATGTGATGTCATCTTCTCGTTTTGACTGTACTACAGTCACAAAACTTAAAGATAATTAGTTTAAAACATCACAGGATAAAGAAAAGCGGCTGAAACAAGTGATTGTTTGGCTTTTTTTTCCTTGTAAAATCGCTTGGATGATTAATTAATTATCAAAACGATTGCCGATACATTTTCTGTAGATTGACCAATCGATTAGTCAACTAATCATTTCAGGTCCATTCAACAGGTTCAGGGCGAATATTAGACTGCGATATTAGACCAACACTTTGGTGCATGACGAGGTACTTAAAAAAACTTAAAAAAGGCCTGATTTTCCTGAAATTTTCTGTGGAAGTTCAATGTCGATAGAGGATGAATCTTTATGTTTTTCATGACCCCCTGACTTTTCCTCTAGTGTCACCATCAGTCCAACATTTCTACTTGTACAGAAGTAATATCAAATTCAAAAGACTAGACTAAATTGACATCACATTTGCAGAGCACAATAAAGGCCCTGATGTACTCCAAAATGGACATGGACACGAACAGAAGGGTGGTGCTCACGGTTCTGTTTATACTACATTGGGTGTCTGCGTAGGTGGACATGTTCACACATGTACAGTTGGTGCATACAGTGTGGACATCTTTGCAAAAAAAACATGCCCATGCCTGCGAGGGGAATTGATGAAACAAACATGATGCGGACCCTCACAGCTATGTAGACGATGAAAGTATAATTTGATTTTCATGCTCAAAAGGCATGAAGCATTTTGATTTTAATGACCCCTTAACCCTTCATCTAGTGCCATGCTTTGCCCCATTATTTGTGTGGCTCTAACAACAGCAAACCATTAGTATGATGTTCGTTCTGTCAAACACTTTTTGTATTTTGTTCTTTAGTTATTTAGTGTATTTGTTTCTTGCACTGCCTGTTTATCATTTTCAAAATGTCTTTCTTAAAACTGTAGATGGCCAAACTTAAGGATTCAGCCAGCATCTTGCTCGAGGGCAGATGGTGAACAACACAGGGGCTTGAACCTTTGTCCTCCAGTTGAAGGACATCCTCCTTACTGCGTCTGCCACCCCACTGCCCTCAGTGTGCATGTGTGTGTCAGAGATCAGGGTAGAGAGAAAATGCAGATGCTTCACAAACTGCAACACAGCAGTGCTTCTGCTTGTGTGTTTGTGTTTGTGTTTGTGTGTGTGCGCGTGTGCGTGCATGCTAGTTCACTGACTGCCTCCAGTTCAGTGCTGGGGATACTTGGCCTTCTGTCTTGCATTAATCAAAGAGCAGAGGACAGCACTCCGATTAATATTTTATATGCTGCATGACACTTTTGGCAAGATGCCCTTCTCCAGTGTGCCATTGGCAAAGTGACAACCATACAATGTACCAACGTTGTGTCTAATTAGTCCTAAAGCAGACACAACAAAATTCATGCCAGCAGGGAGTGCTGTATAGATAACTCAATCCATCAGTCTGGATAAATCTATGGATGCTGGTGTTGTAAGTCTGTACGGGCATCTCAGTATTAATGTGATAGTGTCATTTCATTAAGAATATGCATATAGAAATCAGCAATCTGGTATGTTATTTTCTGACTGTAGTGTCTGTTTTCCTCTTCTAGGTGAGTCTGTCTCAAGGTTACCTTTCATTTGACCTACCTAACTACACTAACTATACTAACATTTCATCTGACTTTGAGTGTTTGTGTTTGAATAACAGAGATGGCACAAAATCATGCTAATTCTACCCTGACCGGTTCTAAAAAGACAAGGTCTATCCGATTCTCTCCCTCTTATGGCATTTCTGTGCAACGATTTTTTGTTTAACAGTCGATTTCTCCTACACACACACACACACCAGTTTCTGAGGTGTGAGTATACAGTCAGTCAAGTGTTACTGCGCGGCTGGCAATAATATACTGGCTCTTGCTGCGCTGGCAGCTTACAGGTACCTGTCCTTGAAAGTAGGGCCTGGCTGTGCATTGGTTGGCACACTGTGCATTGGTTGGCCAACAGTGGCTAATCTCCCGTGGTCCTACCTTTTGAAAAGATTTGTTTGATATCAGTGCCAGAGGGCGCGTGTGTGTGTGTTTGTGTCAGTAGAGAGATGGGAGGAGGGAACAAGAGAGAGCGCGCGCGCACACACACACACACACACACACACACACAGTACAGCTCACTTTGATTGCTTTGAGATAGTGTGTGGGGAATATGGGGAGGGTAGCTCCAGGAACAGCCTTAATGGTTGTGTTAGTTTGTGTCAGTTTGTAAAATGTTTTTAACTTTGTAAATGATGCAACATTCATTTTAATGCTCCTGTTTCTCACTACCTAACTACCTAAACCCTGCCAATGCACAGTACAGTACCTGGCACTGTCCTAATTAAGATTAGATTAACGGAAGTGTTTGATAAGAAAGCTCCCCAGTCCGGATGCATTTGTTGCCTTTGGAGCTTGTATTAAAACAGACTCATGATCTTGCAGTGTGAATGTGTTAAAGGTTAATTTGGCATTAAGTTACATTCTAATCAAACATTTTCCTCCCTACCACTTTGAGAGGGTAATACATAAAGCCATCTAAATGCATATGCTGGCTCCCATTCACCACATCCATTATTCATAGAAAGGAGGAAACCCAGTCACAGACTTTAAGTCCTGCAGTTGCTTGTGTCTTCCTCCCCATCTCTCTTTCCCTATTTTCCTCCCTCTTTTCTCTCTGTATATAGCCAAACCATGTTTCTCCTTAAATTATTCTTCTTGTCATTTTAAATGTCCACCTGGGTTTTGTCTTTGAAACTGTTATACTTCTCTTCCTTTTTATCTACCCCTTAGCCTTATGTTGTCTTTTGTCTCAGTCATTGAATCTCTCAGTCGTGTATGGCAGACATTGATCTTAATTGGGTGGAGGATGAAAGCCTTGCAAGTCAGAGACAATTATTATGTTTATATTTTCTATATGTAATACAAGCATTTCATTTGGATCTATCCTTTAAATGCCTCTTCACTCTCCCCATTCACCAGATCCAATAAAGAGCATGTATCATTGTAAAACATTGTGTTTACATGGTAAAATTGATCAGATGTCAGGGTGAGTTTTGTACCTGCTCCTCTTCTTGGTCCTGCTGGCATTAGATACCCCATTGTTTGGACTATCTGTTTATAGATCTGTTTTCATAGTGAGCATGTTCAATATGTGCAATCTAATGACAACAGTGGGCTGAATGTGTGAGGCGAGAATGAGCTACTGTATGTATGCAAAGGAATTGCAAGTCTCCCTTTGGAGACCTGAGCGGTGATGTGGTTCATGTTTCATTTATATCATAGATTTCGCTTGTTACATAAGAAATTAGAAGTACTGTATATACATAGATGAAAAGCCTTTCCAATCTAAAAATAAACTTAGAAGCCTTTCATTTTAATTTAAGTGTTAAAATTCCCATAGTAGTTAATTGTTTTATCAATGAGGTACATGGAGTTATTGTTGCGAGGTATAAAGAGTGCAACTGTCAGTATTAGATGTTTTTTTTTTTTAGAAAATATAACCAGATACCAAGATGACTCATTCCTTGCTCAAATTATTACCAGTAACCTTTCTTGTCTTCTTGAGAACACTCACATAATGTGATATAATAAGTAATTTCGTGATTATCTTTACGCAAAAATTAAGTTTAACACTGCCATAGTCAATATGTTTATATTAACAATTATTCATATTACTCCATGTATGTGAATAGGGTCACTTGTGGTGACAACCCCAGGAGACCACAAACAGCCGACTCTGCTGTTCCCCTGAACTCTACGAAACATTTTAGCGTCTTTCAGCTCTTTGTTTTGGTTTTCACGGCCCACAACTTTACTGTTTTGATTCACTCTTACTGTTCTCATCAGTGTTGTTTTCAGTAGCAGCAGGTTATTTTCAGAGAAAAAGCTCTAAGAACTGACTGTATGCCACCTGCCTATCACCAAATGGCAGACGGACAAAGTTAGCGACTAGCTGGTGAGGACAGTGGAGCATTTAGCAGCTAAAGAGCCAGATATTTTTCTCAGGAGTTAATGGAGACCTAAACAGAGTTAAAAGGAGTGTGTTCACAGCTTGTTTCCAAGTTGCCAGAAAATCAGTTAATGCAGGTTTAACATTAAACAGATAAACATAGGAGATACCTGATTACCAATTCTACAGTAGTTACAGAGCCTTGTTTAGTATCCAAGTTAAGTTTCAACATCACTGAAGACTCCAAGGGATATTTAGTCTTGACTCACTTTTTCTTTGACTTCTCAATTTTTATTCATGACAGATGATGGATGATGAACAGTGAAAAGTAGAGAAAGACAGAAAGCAGGGGAAGTAGTTCAGGTGGGATTTAATCTCAGGCCAGCAGGTGAACACGCGGCTCCAGAAGAGACAGATTGAACCAACTGACTCTCCTTTGCTACATGATAGATGATGCCTGTTATGGTTTCCAGCGCAGTACCAATATGTTTGGCTGTGTTGCCAACTTGTGAAGTTCCTTCCTCTCCAGTCTGAATGTTACACACACAAACACATACAGGATTTTTCCATTAGCCCGGGCCGGCCACACCGTGCTGAGCCAAGCCGTGATGACATGCGTTTAGTTTCACTCCTGTGTTCCTGTTTGTACTTTTAGATATCAGCCTTGTTTTAATGTTTACTGATCGATATATATATATATATATATATATATATATATATATAATTTTTTCATCCAGACTGAATTCAGTGCAAAATGTTAACATTTTAATTTCAATTTTAAAAAAAAGTTGCTATACAGCTACTTTAAATTTTATGTAATTGATATGGTAGGCAATATTTAAGCAAAATGTGGATCAAAACAGAAGTTCATCTTGGGCTAAATTAGACCGACTGTATGCCACCTGCCTATCACCAAATGGCAGACAGACAAAGTTAGCCGTCCAAACATAGCTGAATTTTCAATGTCTATTTTTGTTCTAAAGCACGCTCATGTCTGGCCGACCTAAATTTAGCCCAACAAACAATGTCCATGGACGTCGGGTGCTTGGTGGGTCAAAGCTGTAAGAGTCACCGGGCGTTTAAACTACTTAGCTTAAAACTACAGTAAAGATGGAAATCACAGAGGGCAGGTTTGATGTTTATAGACTGCAGAGTGAGTTGAGAGCTTCTGCTTCTATCACAGTTCATGCTGTAATTGGCCAAGTGGGGTTCAGAGCGGCAGCGTGTTAGCAGCAGATGGATCCGGTGTCCTTGCACTCTTCCACGGGCCAGGACTCATGTTTAATACATAGTCACCTTGTACCCAGCTGATTATGTGCGCTGTGTGAGATATGCATGTAGAGATGAACAAAACATGATGAACAAAACACACAAAACCGGTGTGAATTGTACTCACCCAAATCCAAAGAGGTAATTTACTTCAATTTGGTTTTAGATTGTCTCCATTAGACTTGTTTCCTGTGAAAAACACGTACACCGCTACTTCTAAATGCATGAAATCTTAATTCTTGTCTTCAGAATCAGTTCAGAACAGGCCACAACAACACTAAAGTCACCATTTAAGCAGAAATTGCAGCCACTTGTCACTTGCAGAGACATTGTCGTGCCTCCCTGTTGTGTTTAGCTCCACTGCCTGTTGAAACATAATCCTTTAACTGGCTTTGCATTGCTATCACAACAGCAGAACTTGTGATTTCTGTTAAGCTGCTGTCTGTCACACTCAAGTAAATGAGACTATTAAACAGTTCAACAGCTGCGGTAGCATAGCTAAAAACCACATGTCTGTCCTATCCAAGATGATCAGGGTGGAGAAATGTCCAGGATTGTCATACTGTACAAACTGAATATTCTTGTATTTTTCTTTTCCCTTCATACAGTATCTCTCCCTCTCTGATGAGTTAATTTACTTCCTCTTTCTTCTGTCACACTCTCTTTCTCTTCCCTCATCCTGTCCCTTTCTATTTCACCTCTTCCACCATGTTTCCCCCTACATATCTCATTTTCTCTCCTATGCTATGCATGCGTTTGCAGGAGGGTTTGGCCACATGCTGTTCTGCTGACTCAACATTTGTTCCCTCATAGTTTACCCCTTTACTCCCTCCCGCTTCCTTTCTATCTCATCCTCGCTCCTTCTCCCCTCCCGCCCCCCTTCCCGCCTTCAATCCCTACAGCCAGTGAATTCCCAAACCTCTTTCTCTGCTATTATTCTGTTCCTTCTCCCTCCCTCCCTCTGTCTGATCTCTTTTCAGATATTTGCCTCGCAGTGGCCGTACAGTAGCTCAGTGCGTGAGTTGTCCTGCTAAAATTAGATGATGTCCTGGGTTATTAACACCCTACCATTGGGCAGAACTGGCCATGCTCCAGAAACCAACAATTCACATTATCCCTACAGCATGGGGGTGGGGGGGTTACAATTTTTACTGTGTGCGCCCGCCTCGCCTGTGCTGGCTCAGGCCCAGACTAATTTGTAGACAATATTTCTTAATAGAGCCGTGATTCTAGTACAACTGGCCCTTTGTGCTTCAGCATTGTGCTTTGCTGTAATCTTCGCAGGACACTGAGGGAGACTATAAGAGCTCAAGAGGATGGTGGCTAGACTGTGTAATATTTTCTCTGCAATAAACTAATCCAAATCAGTATTCAAGGTAAAACTTCACACATGCGCCTGTTGGTAATGTCAGATTTTGTAGACACATGGAACCTGCCAGTTCAACCTTGATTTTGCAGCATCTTTCTGCCCCTAGTCAGCCGTCTACCTGCAAACTCTGGGCCTCATTTTTCACGTGAGTTTGGATTACTTCAACGTTGAACTGTGCACCCCAGCAAATGGCCATTGTCAAGAATGTCATCTAGATGAATCCTAGGGACAGGGGGGTATAATGGATGTGTGTGTGTGTGTGTGTGTGTGTGTGTGTGTGTGTGTGTGTGTATCGTAATGCTTTTCCAAGGTGAGTGTGTGGAAGCTGAGGCAGCGACAAATACTCAGCGGCCCCATCGCAGTTTAATTGTTTGCCTGCATAATAAATCAAATGTGTCAAGGGAGATTATTTATACAAGGACTGTGTTAAACAAATGAATCACCAGTTTGCTCAACTCTAGGTTTTCCTTGATGTGTGTAGCTGTGTGTTGGTGCCTGCGGATTACGTGTCTGTTATTTGCTTGCGTTTCAGTATGATTGCATGACAATACTCGTGTCATTTTTTCCGCGTGTGACTGATATTCATGAGGGAGCGTGAATCTCATCCTTCCTCGCGCTCTCTGTCTCATTGATGTATTTGGTGCTAGCTGAATGCTCTGGCAGAGGGAGGGGAAAGGAAAACAAATTAACACAAATAAGTCTTTGGGGTCCCTTTAGAGCTACAATGTGTAAATCTGTAAAAGTCAGAGGGTGAAGACCTGTGTCCAGAGAGCTTTTTAAGCTTGCAGTGTGCACCAGCGCCTTGGTAGGATGCTAGTTATTGTTCCTGCTGTTGCTAAGCGACAGCTGAAAACCTGTTTAAAGCACATTTTTGCTCAAGTTGAGACATTTTCAAATTTCACTGACCGTTGTGCTGCTCAGCGGAAAAAAAATGCCCTGCACTGACCCTCTCTGTCCAGAGCATGTTTTTTTTTTCATCTGAACCAAGAAAACCATGTCAGCATTGTAAAGAGAGGTCCCTGGTGGACACACACGATATGCTTTAATTTCTACAGTGCTGCAAAGACAGAAAAAAAAACAGAGCATTGCTGATCTGAGGCAGTACATTTCCAAACGAATGTCTTGTGGCAAAACCTGTAAGAGAGTATGGAGGCTAGAATGTGTCAGAAGAATAATCTATTAATTATCTGATACATTAAAAAGCATTTAGAACATAATGTTCCCTTTAAATTATGCACTTCATAAAGCTATTATTAAAAAAAAAAAAAACATCATCAAATGTGCCAAGTCAGGGTGGAGCGACAAAAAGGCTGACTTAAGGAAGGTAGAGCTAAGTGCCTGGTAATAGCCGAGTGCCGGCCACAGTGCAGGGCTGGATCATGGCCTGAAGGAATGGAGATGCAGCTCCCTCAGCAGCTTTTAAATTTGATGTAAACAGCCACAGGCAGCTGGAGGGACGACAGGAGATGGGTGACATGGGAGCATTCAGGCATGTTGGGGTCAAAGTGGGCTGCAGCATTATGGATGATTTGTAGGATATCACCTCCAAATGGGAGCTGAGTAATGTGTGGACAAGCAGCTGAGCTGGGTCCTTTGTGGCTGTGGTGGGGGTCTTCAGGCTTATTACTGTATTGTTTCCTTGGTTAAGAAGGCATTCTTATTTCCCCCTGTCTCGCTCCTATTTATTTTCTCTCTTTCTGTCTTTCATTTCTTTCCTATTTTTGAATTGCCTCCTTTCTGTTCTTTCTGCTTTCTGCCTCCCAACTTCCATCGCCTCATTGCTGTCTCTGGGTCCAGTGCAGAGCAGCCTGTTCCCTGGGGCCCCGCCTACCTCCCTGGCAGAGTGATGTATGAGTGGCTAGCTTTGACGTCACTTCAGGCCCAACTCAGTGCTCCCAGGCTTGCTCTTTCTGGTGCTTTCTCTCGGTGCCTCTCCCTTATTCCTTCCCCTCTTTATCGTCCATTAGTCACCTCTTTCTTCTTCTTTTTTTCCTCTTTCACTGTCTCTTCCTTTGTGACATCTCCTCTGTTTTACTGTTCCCCCTTCTCCACATCCATTTCTTTATCTTGTCTATCATTTTTTTATCGCTCTGGCTCATGTTAAAATGCACTCTTGCCTCTCTTCTTTGTCCACCCTGCGTCTTGTTCTCACCCTCCATGAGCTTTCTATTCTCGTCTAAAGCGACATCCCCTCCTTCATTTTTCTATTTATTCCTCTCACAGACATACAAACATACAGAGGCATGACATGTTTGAGGTAAGCAGACAAGCAGCAAGCCAAGTCTTCTCTCATGTGGAATACAGGCTCATCCCTATTCAATTACACTTATCAAGATCAGCTCTATTCCTGGATAACATGGTTTCATAAAACCTGCAGTCTGTTTCCCACTGTACCCAGCCAATTCTCTCTATGACAACTTTGCTTAGCCAGATGCCCAGTGACTCACCTTTATTTGTGAGTAAAGTTGCCTGTGGCTTTGACAAAAATAAATATAAGAGGAGCCATATAAAAGTGAATTATCAGTCAACTTTGACTTCCAGAATAGCTCGGGAAAATTTCATTGGACATGACAAGACATGAAGCTGACCCACTTTCTGCTTTCGCTCTCTGTCTTCCTCTCTTTTCCTGTCTTCTTGTCTCGCTCCTATCGCTGCCTGCGGTCAGTCTGTCCACTTTTAGCGTCGGTGCAGTGTGGTGAGACGGGCGCAGACCGAGATAGAGACCTCGCTTGGTTAAAATGGAATGAGGAATGCTCTTGTCAGCAACTGTGACACATCTCCTACTGAGCCTGTCCCGTGTGGATGGAGCTGAGGCACTGCAGATTAACTCTGGGTCATGTTTGTTAAGATTCTGGAAATAATTTGACCACAGCGACTGAGATGTCGAGGAACTTTTCTTGTAAAGTGATGCGTGTGTCATTTTAAGATTCAGGAAAGGCCGTGCACAGATTTTTTTTTTTAAGGTTTATTTATTTTTTCTGGCACTTGTAGTGCTCAGAAGACTTGGATGGAACATTTTTGTTAAGCAGTTCGATATCACTTGTCAGTCACAGTGTGACCAGTAATGTGACATCTTTCTATTCTCATTTCCAAACACTGTTGCCTCTGCATAACAGTATAACAAAACAAAATGAATCACTTCCTCTGCACATGAGGATATTTTCCAGGTGTATTAACATGTTTTCCTCTAAGGGGAAATATTGTGGGTGAAATGCATTCAGCAGGCTAATGCACTTTCCATTTGGCTGAAGGTTCTTAAAAAAGTGTGATCATTTTCATTATAGGCAGTCTGAGTCTTCTATTGTCTTTCTCTCTTGAATACCGTATAATATTTTGTAAATGTTGTTATACCATGTCAAAAGCCAATGATGTCAAAACAACCCACAGAAATTGAAGTTATGTTATTTCCCACCCTGGCGTGAAATCGAGGCAAAGACACACCGCCAGAGGAAACATGTATTTTATAGGAAACACATTTTGACACAACAGTGGTAAATAGCTACCCAGTGCCGGAGGTTTGCAAAAACAAATGTAAAAGCTTTCATGCACCGGGTAAAGATTGAATTACCCTCAAATATTGAGAGCAGCAGAAAGGGCATTCAAATAAATAACACAGACAGTGTATTACTTTCAAGATGGAGTGGTACTTTCTCTGCTCACACTATATAACAATGTTTTATTAATTTTGAGTCATTAGTTAATGATCAGCTAATCAATTGCAAAATAATAAACAATTTACAGGTTTATCATAAAACAAATCTAAATCATAAACCTTTAGAAGTATTGATTAACAAACCATCTGTAAACAATTGTTAAATAATTAGTTTTGTGAATAAAATTAATTTTAATTATTGCAAATCTTTTCTATACATTAACTTGGACAGTCAATCAATGTTAACTGCTTAGATAAACCCTCCTGGCTTGTACTTATCTGTGAGGAACATTTTGGTGAAGGTTGTCCACAAATAAATTCAACTTTCAAGAGATTTGTTGTCCTGAGTAGTTTAACACAGGGCCTGCAAAAACCTATTCAATGAATGTTTAATTTAGTTTAACATAAAAGAAGAAGGATCAATAGTGAAGTTTCCATTCAAATGTGACAAAAATATTAACCAAACTTCCAGAGAATTGGCAAAGAAAATGCAAATTAATGTGTGTTTCCATCAACTATTGTTATGTGAATATTAGGAGACGGCTGCATTGAGCCAAACAGTGGGTGGCGTTAACCTGGTGCCTATAAACCATTAAGGAAAAAGAGGTTGCAATGAGATGACGTAATTCTTTTTGTCTGTAGGTATGTCATGATTTATTCACCAAGTCTGTTTCCATTGCTCTTTGTTGCATTTTCTTTTTATTGATGCACCAACTTTTCTACCTCACCTCTCCTCCCAGAATTTTCACTAAGGTTGTTTTATTGCACACATTGAAAAATCTGCATGTAAACAAGGGGGTGGAAACACACTTATTGCAATCAAATGACATTCTTTAAAGCATTTAGAGATGTTTAACTACAGTACACATGAACAGCCTCCTTATGTAAATTATATGCAAGTATTCTGTACTAGTAGGCTACTAGTGTCACTTAATTTGAAACATGTAAATGTAAAGAGAGGAATACAGAGCAGGGGTCTACTACTACAACAACAACAACTAAGTCACTTGTGGTGAAATTCAGTCCATGGCCAAAGTCTTTGCACACACGTCTTTATGCGTGAAAGTTAAGTCTTCTCCCGTTGGATTCAATGTCTTGTTGTGGCCTGCTGCATTTTTATGATAATTATTGTGGCAACATTCACTTGAAACATGAAAAAAAGCCAGTTTTTCCCTCTTTGATGGTTTGAATTTATTTTGCAGGATGTTTTTATGATCACGTCTGTGTCAGTGTGTATGTGCGCTTCATGATAATGTGCTTGTGGGATGGCTGCCTCTCTTCAGAGAGAAGGCAATGTGAGCAGTTTAAAAAGCACAACCTTAAATCCTTCCCTCTCTCTTTCTTTCTGAGGCCCTGGAAGATTTGGTTGCCAGGCAACATTAGGAAAGAGTTTTCAATTAATTCATTTTGAGTTAGATGGGCTGTACTGTCGCCGGGCCCAAAGCATCCTGACAAACACCACACAGGTACTGTTGCATGTATGAAGGTTACACAAAAGAAGGATGCTCAACACACATTATTGGAAAAATATAGGATGATTTTGAGTTGTGATATTTAGTACCTATTGAAAAATTTGTCAGGCATTATGGAAAATATGTCCAAACAAAAAGTGCTCGAGGAGGATATTCAAAAATACAAAACGCTCACTAGGAGGATATTCAAAAATTCAAAAACAAAGCGCTCATAATGAGGATGATCCAAAAATACGAAACAAACAAAGTAACAAACGTGGACATAACCTGGTGCATGGATAGTGCTGGGACGCTTGGCTTGACTCAACATGTAGACGGAACAAGACGAACTGGCACAGGACAAAGGGAAACAAGGACTATTTATACAAGAGGTAAGGGAACACAGGTGAGACCAATCAGGGGCGGGGTAGACAATCACGACGGCGGGAAAATCACACAAAGGGAGGAAGTCAGGGTCTGAAACGAGAGGGAAGGTGAGTACACAATAAAACAGGAAGTGCAAGACGAGACTAGCCGTGAGTGAGTTTCACTTGACATAGAACTAAAACATGAAACACTGAACATGACATGAAATACATTAATAGATCTGCTGAGACACAACAGTTACTGCATCTTTGTTGTCCAAATTTAGTTCCCTCTTTCCTCAATTTAGGGAGAATCTATTCAATTACTGCAGATCAATTTCTCCACAGCTTATGAAGACAAATAGCTAGCTCCAGTGATTACCTCCATGTGCAATCAGTAATTCAATTGACACTTCAAGGTGGTAGACTATTTCTTATGTTTTGGCAAACAGGAATGACACATGCGCCACTTTCTCTCTCATCACTTTGCCCCTTCTGAGCTTGGAAACAATTAAGAACAACATAATTAAAGCTTTAATGCATACCGCACATTATGATCCTCATTAAATGAGCTGATCTAAGCTTGCTCTCCCTATCTTGCACATTTTGACCTACATGGACGTCAGTGTCCCTTTCCAAGTGACAGTTTAGCCAGCAGCAGTATCCTCGAGCATAACGGCCATGCTAGTTAAAGTGGAGAGAGCACTGGGGTCCTTTGTCGTCATCCACTGGCTGTGACAGTGATTTGTGTGCGCACTGATGAGCTTTTTTTGCCTCTCTCTTATTGTCAGAGAACTTTGTTTTTAATTTCCTGCAGTGTACGCAGCTCTAAACTTTAAATGTTCAGTGCAGCAGTGACCTTCTGTCACTCTACATCTTTCATCTGCGCTTTCTTTTTTGAACTTCCTCTGTAAAGTCTCTGTTTGACGGTTGGTGAAGTTGCACTTGGTTTGAATGACCCTTATCTCGGTCTAGATGAACACAGAAATATCTTTAACAAGTACATATGGACATTTTTGTAATCATTACAAATGCCACTACTGTGTGCTCAATCCCAAGGCTTCATCTTCATGCTGTGATTTATTATGAGTGTCCTTTATGTGGTATTTGATAAATCAGAGGGCAAACTTTTGTATGGTGAAAAAATGCAAATATGTGCCTCTACCTTTTATTTTCTCTCCCTAGCCCTCTCTGTACAAAGCAGGTGCTAAGTGATATTTAAGTTTTTTTTTTTAGCTTTCTATGAATTTTCAAGTTTCTTCCTTTTTCCTTTCTCCTGTTTCTCAAACCCGATATTAATGACTGAATATTCACACTGTTATTTTGAAGTGATCAGCTTGGGTTTATGTGTTCAGGCATCATCGACCCATATGCTTTGGTCACTGTGGTAACACTCTACATACGCTAACTGCTGGTGTGTTTTTGCTGTGTGGAACCAAAACAGCAAGCTGCAAGCTAGATGAAGAACGCGCACCCTCTCAATGTTCCTGGCAACACTGGAAGATGTTGATATACGTACAAGTGCCCTTAAAATCAAAGCCCCATGATAGAATTTGAGATTTGGCAGTGAGAGGCTGGCTCAAGCCTTATTATGCTGCAAATTTTAAATGTGGTACAGGGTTAACTCCCTTTCCATTTACATTTTGAGACCAATGAGTGAACTTTGTCCCAGTAATGTAAAGGTGAAGACAGAGATAAGAGGGCTGCCAACTTTCAGGCCAACTCTTCTTCCTATAGATCCCATGCAGAGTTTGTTCCATTACTTTCAGGGGATCTAAAATGAGAGTGAGACAGAACTTCTTGGTCTTGAGGGTTTACTGAGGGTCAGAGAGGTGGCTGGTGAACATAAGAAGTTTCAATCTTTTGAGGCTAAGCTATCCAGACAGTGGCTACAGACTCAGATGTCATATAGGGGAAGGTTATGATCATCATTGACTTGCTGGCACCCTCCCGGTGTCATAGTTTAGGTTTGCTCAATCTCCCTGGGGGCTTACTGGCTGAAATCCAGTGGAGCTGGTAGATTTCTCCTGGTCAGGTCATCACTGGCTCAGGGCTGTCCTGTAAGTGCCTGTCCAGGAGGGGGAGGGCAAAGCTTAATCCACCTGAAGAGTTGAGGGGCAGCTTTTCAGGCAGCACAGAGGCTACTGTATCACGCTGATACCTGATTGGGGGGGGGACTAGCATGTGCTCAGCTGTGATTTAAGACTGGCCGTCAGCTCTCTCCAGTAAATCTGGTGAACATGCTCCACTATGTTCATCAGGTAGTCACTAACTTTGTCATTTGGTGCTGTTGTTTTGCTCGTGAGAGCGGTCAGAGTGGACCAAAACAGTAAAGTTGCAGGGTTTAATACCAAAACAATGAGCTGAAAGACACTGAAATGCTCTATAGAGCTAAGGGAAACTGCAGAATCGGGTGATATTATTTGTGGGTTCATCACTACGAGCAACCCCTTCCATTTACACATAGTGATTTGATCCATTGTTAATATACAAATATTGCTTATAGCAGCTTTAAGCACAGCCCTGACCATGCTTTCACACAGCACCTTGCGGTCAAATATAACTATAAATGAAATAGTAGCCACCGAATGGAGATGAATATACTGGACCAAATGATGCAAACTGTTGTAAACCCCTTGTTGTGTATTCAGTCCAAAGGAAATAACTATGCACTGGATGAGTTAGAGGCTTTTGGGTGAGGAGAAACAAGGTTTGTGGTGCTGTCTCCGTTGATGTGGTGGCTTTATTCATTGGTATGATCACAACACACCTCAGGAATGATTACATGCATTACAGCTTAATAAATTACACCGGTGCCTATCTGGGAGCTGAAGGCACAGTTTGCACTGTGGAAGAGGAGGACTTGATTATTGGTGTCTGAATTAGATTTTTAGGTGGGCTCTGCTTGTTCTGTTGTTGATGTTGCTACCGTTGTCACTACCAACATGCGATGCTGCTTTTCCTGCTTAATGGTTAATTAAAGGAATATCTTTTTCCCTCAGTCATTCTCTGTCATTCTTCTATGAAGATGTATGAAAGATCCTCTTAAAAGATTTGATTAATCTGTTTTCATAAGTCACTACGTGGTTCAAACTGTGTTTTGGGTGGATACCTCTGCAGGCAATTTATAGTAGCAGAGACACACAACCTACCACCCCCACCCTTACACACACACACACACACACACACACACACACACACACACTAATGATGAGCAATAGTATTTTACACCTCTCTGTGCCCCCTGTATGAAAAATTGCCACCCCCCACCTTAGTCCTTAGAGCCATGCGAAGAATGAATGGATATAATCAGTAAGCTCACCCATTCACTCTCCCTAGGAGGAGAAGCTTGTTATTCTCTGTCAGTCCCTTCTCCTTTCCCTCTATCTCTCTCTTTTTTTTTCCAGCCTCCATCCTCCCGCCCCTCTCTGCCTGTTTTCTCTCTCCCCTGCATCTTTTATCAGAGTTGTCGATCTCTGTTTAACTGTATCCTCGCTCTCTCTCTCCCTCCCTGCTATTATTTTCTCATCTGCTCACTTAATATCCACCTCTTCTCTGCTGATTCATTTTCTATATATTTGAATATCTGAACCCCCCCCCCCCCCCTCCATTTTTCAATCCTGTTATAGTTTTCTTCCTTTGCTGCAGCACTGCACTGCCAATGTTCCCCTGTTTTCTTTTGACTCTATATATCTTTATTCCTCGCGTACTATTTCTGTATAACTGCAATCACCTATGTGGTTCAGTATTTTGAAATCAATATGAGCACCTGAATTACATATAGGGTTTCGTAACTGACTCCTTAAGTGCCTTTATTCGAAGAATATATTCTCTTAAAATAAAATACTCCCTGGTAAAACAAAGCCCTATGGTGTATAATTCTAGGGCACAAAATGAGGCGTTGAATAATTCCAATATTTTCAAGAAAGAAATGTGATTCACAGGCATGTGGGGAGTCAGAAAGGGTGAAGACCTGCAATGTGAAGATCTTTCCTTGTTGTACGTGATGAATATGTTCAAGCTCTGTTGGTAGACCATAAAAATGTCGTTGTGGATATTCCATTTTCCTTCCTAGCACGTAATCAGGTAGCAGATGTCATGACCTTTGAATCAGGTGTAGCGATCAGTAAATTACCTTCAAACCCTGAGGCACTTGTTCTGGGCTGCCGTACATTTGGAAAATGCATATACACTGCATACTGGGCTGCCTACACAAACAACAACTAATGGTTTGGTGAAACATCCCTTTGGTGGTACCGTATGTTCCTTGACAGACAACCTCTCAGGTTTGGTCGCCCAGGTGTGGAGTGTTACTGCCAGCACGAGAGTGGAGCGGCCGTCATCCAGCTACAGTTTCTCATCAATGAGGTAGGTCAAAAAAAAAAACACTAGAGAAACAACTGCACACTGCTTTCTTACTCCAGTGAGGCATCTGTACTCACCAGTAAGACCAGTGCTGTCTTACAAAGCCAGGACAAGACAGGTATCTCCGTGGGTAATGGTGTTATTTGAAAATATATATATATATATTATCCTGCACCAATATTTCACTTAGTTCACTTAGTTTCACACTAGTCTATAAAAAAATCCACTGTGCTGTATGTCATCTAATGAGACTTATGGGCTGATTCATGAATGCTCATCCCTGGTAATCGCATTTCATGCCTTAAAATGTTCAAAAAGTAGTTCCTACTGTGTGCTGTTGTAGGGAAGGGTGTATGGATGATCATATTGGTAGTGTGAAAGTAACTCACCACCTGCATTTGCTTATCTCCATCCACTCTTTCCATGTTTTATCACAGTGAGTGGTTCTCTTCCTTATATGCTACTTTACCAAGAGAAGAGTCCCATTAACCCATTTGACCACATTCCCCTGGTATCAGTAGGGCTGGGTAACAATCCTCAATACTTTTGTGAGTGCTCAGTACTACTGTGTTCATCGCATTGAGTATTTTAAACTGTCAAGGATCAAAAGTTGGCACCGAATGCCTGGTCACATTCTTCTTTAGTCTTGTTTATTTCTCCTTTGACCTAATCGGGAAATCAGGAATATTTGCTAATTTTAGACAAAATGTCATGGCTGCTTGTGTTAAAATAACATTAAATAGTGATGCCTTGAGAACTTTGACATATTTTTATATATGATTTTATATATTCATATACAGTCTATGGGATTTCTTGGTTCTTTCCCAGTTTTTGATCCAACGCACTTGTCAGTAAGACTTTATGGTGCGCAAGAACTTTGTTGAATTTGTTACCGATTGGCAGCAGTATTGAAAGTGTCAGTCGATTCTCACCAGAGATTTTTAAACAGCCTATCAATGCCATTGCATGACATTGCATGGGAACTATAAGTTGTAGAACTTATGTTTTCATTTGTCCTTTTTTAAAATCACAGAAAATCACAGATGTGAATCAACCCACACCTCACCCAACCCTTATTAGACAATTGCTCAGATAAAATGGGCAGTTCTGTCTATATGTCATGTTAAGCTACTGCAGGCAGCAAACACAGTGAAAATTCTCTAGCATTTTGTCAAGTGTCAATTGATGCTATGAGTATTCAGTACCCACAGCACTTTGAGATTCATATGGAAAAAACATGAGTTTGATTTACTTCATATTTATGAGAAATGCAGTGTTTCATGCTTAGTCGTGTGTGTGTGTGTGTCAGCGTCTGTGTGACTGTGACTCAGCAGCTCAAAAAAACCCTCAGGGAGATAGTGACGATTTTTATTGCCTCCTACACGCACACATACACTCATATACATCTTATGAATCACCATCGTTACCTGGGAGAAAGCTGCCTGATGTAAAAATTTCCAGGCAATGCAGTCTGACTCATGCATGTCATGCTCACAGAGAGAAGTGCAGTCTGTAGATATGTTAATGGAAAGTTCTGCAGTTAAAACTTGCATGTATTTCAATGATGATACCTGTCCCGTCTGTCTTTGTCCCGTATGTTAGTCTTTGAATATAAAATGAAATGTCCCTTCTGTTACGACAGGGAGCGCTGGTGAGTGCTCTGGCTGACGACAGTGTTCACCTGTGGAACCTGAGGCAGAAGAGACCAGCCATCCTCCACTCCCTCAAGTTCAACAGAGAGAGGTAAGAGGTGCACACAAAACTGCAAGTGATGAGAGACACCGTCTGCTAAGGCGATGTGTCTGTTTCGCCACCACTCTCCTCCTCCTCCTCCTCTCTTTTTCTCTTTGTTTCTCCTCTCCCTCCTCAGTTAGGCCATCACACTCACTCTGGTGCAACATGAACTGTGTCCTTCCGAGCAGGGCCAATGTCACAGCTTGCTGCCTGTGTGAACTGTTAGTTTTCGCTGACTGCCATACTGTATGCAAACAGACGGCATTTCATTTGGCAAATGTGTCTGCGCGCCTGCAAAACTGTGCACAGGGCAAAGGAGGTGGCAGAGAAGCTCTCTCTGTTTCTCTCTCTGTTTCCCTCTCTGTGTTGGTCTCTAACTGAACACTCATTATTTGGGTCACTTACTCTGCCTTTGAGGCTTTCCCATCACTGGGGCACAGGTGTGAAGCTACCCAAACACCTGAAGGTTTATGCCAGCAGGTTGTTATACACACACACATACACACAAACAAATAGAACATAAACATAAACACACACAAGCAATTAATACAGACAAATGCACACACATACCCACTTTGAGATGGTGGATGGTGTGTGAAATTAAAACTTCTGAGATTCAGATTAATTTGATAATCATTATGAGAAATACAGTTTATCTTCTTCAGACAAACCCTACTGTATGATAAGGCTGAAATCCTATGAGATATAAGGTTCTTTTGGAACCATAGCATTTTTTGTCTATTATCTATAAATTGTGTATACTTAAATTAGTGCCAGCCAGTTTTTAAAGCATACCATAACTTTTTAGATAACTTTCTAGGCAGTCAGGTGTTTGCATTCATTTCAGAGGGCTATTTAAATCAATTAGCAGATAAGTGACTTGTGATAAATGACATACAGTTAACATGTATTAATTATTAACACTGGTTAATTTTTAAAGATTGCAAAATGTTAATCATGAAATGGAAAAAAAAAATAGACAAAAAAATCACCATCAGATGAAAAGAGAGATACAAAACGAGTGAAGTGCAGAATCACCTCACCTCACCTCAAGGAAGTCGGTGTCCACTGTCTCCTTCAATCACAGATGCAGTGATTATCCATCAGAGCCAATCATATCATTGGCCAGTGATCTGTCACTCTGAAAAGTGGTGAATGGGTTAAACGTCAGAGCTAATGATCTGAGACAGCGCTGATGTGATGGACGGGTGGCCGGCAGCGGCTGTTAGGGCATGTTGTGTTCTTGCGGAGGCGCTTGACCGCCTCTGACATTTAGTAAGCACCGCCGTCCAACGCAACGACCTCGAGACACAGCAACACAGAGGAGCGGAGTGACTGCATCTCAAGAGACGTCAAGATGGGAAGGAGGAGCTGCAAAGTCATTTGGAGACATTTGGAACGGGAACGTCAAAGCAGTGGGAAGAAGTGGAAGAAGCAGAAGAAGAGGCTTGTGAGGAAGAGTAGTTAAAACATTTGAGAAAGGGAGAGGGACCATACATCCCACTCCTCATTCCCTGTTCTCATCCCATCCCAATACTGTACTTCAGCCTGATGAGCGAGACAGTCTTACTAGGTGATCGGAGCATCAGATATTAGTCTACTGTTTTGCACCTTACAACAATTTCACCTGAGGGCTTTGCTGTCTCAAAGAATACCAGTCGCTCTGCTCTGTGTATACATGTAACAGCTTGGAATCACGCAACTTAATAATAACAAGTTTGCATATTTTCTACCAGGTTTCTGGTTTTGCCCGCATCCCAAAGACATACAGCTCAGGTGAACTGGAAACTTAATTGCCGTAAGTGTGAATGTGTCTACTATATGTGTTAAGTGCAACACACAAGCAGCCAAAGTACAGCAGCAGGAACGTGCTGATCCAGGAAGTGAATGTGATAAAATTGCTGCTTGGACGTAGATGCGCGTTGATGCTGGGAAATCATTATCCTGACATGTTGACAGGCATCAACCCGCGCACACCAAGATCCATCCTCTTTATGGGCTTACATATAGAATAATGGGCGCAGGTGCATTGATGCTTGTCATACATCGTCATATGCGTTGGCCTTCAGCCCGCGACATACTGGCAACCTGTCAAGAGTAGCCTATTCCTGTGTCTTTTGGCACTGCATACCGGACTGCTGGGTTTCTGAGGACCCTGAACAGGAGTAAGCAGGTATAGATAGATGCATGGAAGTAAATGCATTTAAAAAATAAGATTAACTTTGTGTGACCCACTTGCACCCCTTGACATGCATGTAACTGGTATAATTTCTTTCGACTACTCATCTACTAATTGGCTTGGAACAAGTCATATATTGTGCTTTTAATGCAATTATTTCTAACAAATGTGCTATAACAAATGCTATGGCTTTGCTGATTCAACGTGGCATAGAAACAAATCCTTCTTGGCAGCAGATGTTTCAGTCTTTACCTCTTTATTCAAGCAGTACATATGAAATGCTTTATATGAAAGGTAATTGTCTCTTACATTGGTATCGAATTATGTAAGTGTTTGCAGATCAGCACTTCATTTTCCCTTTCTGTGAACTGATACATGCCTCTGCAGTTCTCCATAGCTATTATTATGACCCAAAGGAGCAGCCTCCGAAGTTGATGGTACCATCAGGGTTTTGTTAGACCCACCTTATTTCAACTTTCCTATCACACACTTAGTCAAGTGTCTTGCACTCTGATAAGCTTTTAAAATCTCCTCTGGCTCTTAAGGCTACAAATATCTCTCTGCTTTGTTTATTTTTATAAAAGGTGTACACACCTTTGTTGCTTGGATCAAAGCTTTTTAATATAGTTGTCAAAAGAAATAACACCAGGTTTCCAAATGGCTATTAGAAGATTACAGTTTGAAGTCTCATCTGAAGGTGAGACTGTCTGTCGAAGTGAAGCCAAGGAACAGTGTAGATGGTTTTTAAGACAGCCACGCTGTAGGATTGAATAAGACAGATCTGTAAAACCTATAAAAGTCTTAGTCACCCACTGTCACTCTATCCCATCTCCCACTTTTTACCTTTGCTCTTTTGTTTTTCCCCTCTCTGCTTGTTAGTTGAGTGCTTGACTTTAGCTTGTCAGGGTGTAGAGGACAAGGCAGCCATTTCCTCCATCAACAAAAGGACAGTCACCCAACCAGAACTGCCACGACAGCCTCTTAACAGGGTGCAACAGAACAAAAAGAAACAACAGCCAAATGTCACAAGCCACTAGCTTAGCATAGCATAAAGACAGGGTAAACAGCTAGCTTGGTGCTCTCCAGTGTTCAAAAATACGGCTACCAACACTTGAAACTTGCTAATTAACATAACACAAACAAACATGTAAACACGACAGTTTGTGGTTTTAGGAGTTACGTAGTATAACTAACAACAATTTATCTGTCCATCCAGCACTTCTGTGCAGCGTCTCTGCGGGTTTCAGCATTTAACTCCCCATAAAACCTCACATTGTTGTTTTTACATTTCTGTGTGTGTACGGATTAAAGAAACAAGATACAACATGTTAATTAGTGAGCTTTAGAGATGCTAGTACTTCTTAAACTTTGGAGAGAGCCAGGCTAGCTGTTTCCTCCTGCTAAGCTAGCTAAGCTCGCCTCCTGGCTCCAGCTCTGGACTTAGCGCACCAACATGAGGGTAGTATCGATTTTTTCATCTAACTCTCGGCAAGAAAGTGATAGCACAACTAAGTTATACACACAAACTAAAAAAGAGGTATGGCTAATGTCAATGCAGGCTAACAAAAATAAAAACATTACATTTGGTTCACTGCTGATCTAAAAATCTAAATTGGATGTGTCTTCTCCACTAACTTTTCTTTAAAAAGACATTCATTTTCTACATAGCCTTAATCACCTAATGAAATCTTTAGGCTTCGTATCATCTGAGGTCCCATTCCAATACTCCAAACAGATCCTTCTCTCCCACCTTCCTTCTGTCTTCTCTCCTTCCTTCCCCTGATCAGAATTTGAGTTGATGGGTGAAAGCAGTGTTGCAGAAAGCCCTCCAGCGTCAGCATCCATTCACATCAGATCACAGGCACTAGGAGAGAGGAGAGAAGGGAGGAGAGGAGGAGTTGAGACAGACTGGGCCTCAGCCAGAGAGCAGTGAGTCAGTCTGTGGGTAGGAGTGTGGGGATGGAGGGAGCGCAAAAGAAATCCTGCCGAGTCATTCTGGCGTAGGATGCTCTCGTCACCTCCTGGCCTCACAGGAATGCACTGCAGATGTGGATGCTATCGTCAGTGCAGGGTGATATGATAGGAGATAATAAGATGGGGGAGCCAGGGTCACCACACGTACACACACACACACCAGTACACATACAACACAAATGAGACCTGATCTTTCCACTTTCACTTGCTCATTGGTAAGGTTTTTAGATGATTTTGTTTCTATTAGAACAATAACTCATTGTATTCTTGATATATTTGACTTTAGGTGCTCTAATCTCTGCCTCTGGAAGCTCCGGAGTCACTTAATATTGCAATTTAGATAGCCTGAATGTCAGGTTTGATCCCAGCAGGATTCACAAGCAGTCTTTTGAAAAAGACACTAAAACCTTAAAATATCTACTTAGTAGTTTGTCGACATTGGTTGTGCATCAATTAAATTATTTAAAATACTTACTTATTCAGCAGATTAGAGTTTACTCAGAGATATTTGACTGATTAAAGTTGCCGCTGGGCTGTTGATCTAGGATTTATTCCCTCCAGAACGTTTGTCTTCCTGTCTCCCTTTTCTCTTCAACTTAACCTTCTAGCTGTGCAAATGCATATATTAAAAAACTGTGAAGGTAAATTAACTTTTGCATTATTTTAATTATGATAAAGGCACAGGCTTGGATTGATTTGGATTGCAGGTGTTCTGTGTGTATATAGCGGAGAGAGAGAGAGAGTGTGAAAGTGCTCGAGAGATGTGTTGTAGAGACAATCTGTGTGTGTGTGTGTGTGTGAGAGAGAGAGAGAGAGAGAGAGAGAGTGTGTGTGTGTACGCAGTGTGTTATCAGATTAGATTCTTCTTAATTGAGACCCTGTGGATAGATTGGGGTCTCTGGCCTCTCAGATTAGAACAGACTCCTCCATCCAGTCTGGAGCTTTGCCAAATGGATACTGTATGTCATTGACTTCTATTTGATTTGTGTTTTCTTATTTCAGCAGTGATGGGCAATTTTTCCAGCAGCTAAAGGCTATTCAACACTTAATCAACTTTTGTTTTAGTTGTCATCTGCATTGTCTTTGTGCCAATCTTTGCCGAAAGGAATATCTGTCTCTCCTTAACTCCTTTGTGTTCTGATCCTTTTAGACAAGAATATTGGCCAGATAATATAACAGAGGATTAACATACAGTTTTGATTACTATACAGTATATGACAAGTATTATATTGTGAAACATGATCATTCCTCATTCTCTTTCTGTCAGCATCTCCCCCTGCCATTATTGTGCACAGCAGCACAATTCTTTAATTAATATGTTTGGATACATTATATTTGTTCATAATATTAACTCAGTCAGTGTTATATTATGTGTCCTATTACTGTTTTGCTGCAGCAATGACACACTCATTACAGGAACCAAATTACATCCTTTTTGTACCACATTATTGTCTAGTCAGCCATTCAGCAGTTAGTGGTCAGTGATGATCCTGAATGATCCTCTTTGATAGGAACATCATATAAATCCACGCATTACAAATGATGATTTTCTAAAGTACCCCCTCTCCCCAATTCATTTGCAGTGAACCATGCTCTCATACGTCTAGCCCACAGTGCAGTTAGCCCCAGAGTGTGTGGCAGGCGTCTGTCATTTCTGAGGCAATGTGTTTGGCCCTGAGCCTGCAAGCTGGCAGCTGCCTTTGTGTGTCGTGACCACTTGAAGCTGGAGATTTCACCAGGAGACGCGTGCGTGCACAACAAGTGTGAACACAGTGACACACACATAAGTGCACTTGCACAAACAATTGGGTGCAAATTTACATTCACAGACACACACAGACAGAAATGGACACACACACTTCTAAACTGCGAGCAAATTTGTATAATTATGCTCCTGACACTGCCTCTCAGTCGGCCCTCTCATGCTGGCTCTCAGAACACTCTATCAGTTAGCTTGTGTGCGCACATACACAGATCAAAGATATTCATATACAACATACATTTACATGCAGTACATATGTAATTACATTAATTCATATCAGTTGCTGAGAAGCATGTACACATGCAAATGAACAAACACACAGCATGTACAGGCATATAAATGCAGAGACAAATAGGCATTCATGCACACAGTGTTTGTATTTTACAAAACCAACACATCCATCCCTCATATGCATAGATGAGGCACATCTGTTTGTGCAGATGGAAAAGGACATTAAATCCAGTAGACAGTCTGCCTACTGGATATAAGGACGCCACAAGTTGTCATGAAAAGTCATGTAGCTCTTAGTCATCTTGCTTGGTTAGTCTGTACGAGCGTGTGCATCTCAATGATCAAGTGTGCATGTTGGTAAGGCAGCTCATACTCTTGCAACCCTGTCTTCTAAAAATTGTGTTCATGTACAACTAATATGCATTAGCATATACATATTTTTGAAGCACAATACTGCCTGAATTATGCTTTAAATCGACAGACAATTATGTTGAACATATCGTATTTAATTTGTTTTTCCAACAATATTGTTTTCGGCAGCTAAAGCATAATTAATGTTTAATTGTAATCATAAGGCAGCTAAGCTCTTGGTTAAAGTTTGGGAAAGATTGTGCTCATGGTTACAAGACATCACGGACTTGAAGACAGACAATAATTTAACCAAAATCAGGATCTTCTGCTAACCTTAACCAAGTGTTTTAATAGCCCAACACTTGCAACAGTGGGTGGGTGGCAGAACATGAATCCCAGTCTCCTGTGTCAAAGCCCTGTGCTTTGTACACCCACCCATCCACCAAACTAGTCCCTATGGCTTCGGTGCTGTTTAAAGATGTCACACTTCCTGGTTTGGAAAAAACATCGACAATCTGGCCAGCAATTATATTTCCTCCAAAATGTATTTAGCAAAGCAAATTAGTAGTTTATGTAAAAATATTTTGTAGGAGAAAGGATTGCAAGAAAAGTCATGTAGCTCTTAGTCAACTTGCGCAGTCAGATGAGACTTAAATGGGCACGTGTAACTCCATTTGATAAAGCAAGGTCATATTCCTGCTGTATGTAAATGTAGGTTAGTGTGTGTAAGTGTTGTTTTGTGTCGGGTTTTGTGTGTCTCTGTGCACAGTTTGGACTGTGTGGATGAGATTTATGTCAAGTAGCCTGATGCTCAAAAAAAATGAATATATTCATGTTTTAGAGCAAAGCGCTGGGGTGGAGAGGGAATAGTAGGAGCTGCTACTCTCAATACAACCCTGGAGCAACAGTGTGAGATAGACTCACAGATAGAGAGAAAGAGGGGATGGGGTTACAGGCTTTCTGAGCATTAAAACACACAGGAAAGACACTCAAAGTCACTGCAAGGTCAGGTTTACACTGATTCGTCTTCTCCTGTATGTTAAGTATATGTATGTCTATACAGTATAATGCAAATTTTCTGTTTAACTCTTTCTCCAACAAAATACATCTATACACCACTGACGTCCTTTGCCAAATATGTTTAGGAGGAAACATAATTGCTGCCCAGATTACATTCACACCTAACATTTATTCCAGTCCAGGAAGTGTCACATTCTTACACTTTACAGGCACCAATCACATGACTTTCATACCAGAGACTCAGAGACCAGAGTTTGAGTCCTGCATCCCATATTTTGTTAGTTTTAGGCTACTAAAACACTTCGTAAGGTCCGGGGGAAAAGGCAGGTTTTGGTTAAATATTGAAAAAGACAACGTGTGCCGTCTATTTACTTCAAGTCAGCATAGATTTTTTCAATATTTAACCAAGACCACAGATCTTTCCCTAACCTTAACCAGGTGCTTTGACTTCCCCTTAACCATAAAAATGTTAATCATGCTTTAGTTGCCAGGAGTGGATATTGTAGGGAAAACAAATGAAATACGTTGAAAGTGAACGTTTTGCAGATTACAGTGTTTATGTCGATAAAAGTCGGATTTTTTTTCTCTGCAAAACATATTTGTAGTTTGGAAAAAGTAATTGAAGCACGAGGAAAGGGGTTATCATGATCTTTCCTGAAATACTGCAAAGGGCCTGGTCTTAAATTTAATGCCTGTTTTAATTAATCTCTGACAAGATAACATTTGATCTGATTACAAGAACACACTTTATTTTATCTCAGTGTAATATTTTCTTCACATACCACTGAATGTCTACTTAATCCGTCTTTGGCAGCAGATATTACATTCAAATATTAAACTTGTTGAGTGTTTCCATTACTAAACATGAGCTAATCTGTCACGAACGCAGGGGAAATACTCCAGTGTGTCCTTCTTGTTGGAAATAATGGATGAAGGAGATAGTGCTGTCAAAAGAAATGGATACAACTTTATTTCTCTTCCTACTTGGGTGGTGTGTCCCAGCTGATGGGCCAGGGGCTTTGTCTTATAGATACAGGCCACTGAAGTCCACAGGTATAGCTCAAACCACCGTGCAAAATCAAAAGGATCACTGGAGGAGCTGGACGACCTTGAAATATCAGCAAGCTGGATTACCAAGGTTGTACATTATTATTCCTGAGACGGATTGGAGGTTGAATTGTCCGATGGATGAAAGAACAAAATGATGAAAAAGGGATGAGAAGATGAATGGATAGCCACCGTTAAGGAGGGAAGGGTTTATAACCTCTCATTAAACTTAAGTCTGATGGATGGATGAAAAGAGGAGATGGGGGAGTGATGATGAAAACAGGAGAATTATGGGTGTCTCTTTGCCCTCATGTATCCTGTAGGTCTGGGGAGAAGGGGCTGATTGAATGACTCAAAAATCTCTTTGGTTTGCCACTCTCATCTCGACTGCTTCAACCTGATGGAGTGGTAAATAATCCTCTCAAAGTTTTGCATAATTTTCCTCTCGTTGTAATAGGATGTCGAGTGATTTTCGAGAAGCTTCTGCCTCTCGGCTTTCTGCATCTTTATCCCTGGTTTGTCCACCCTTTCTCTTCCTCCCCTCTGTCATTTTCTGCTCTTTCTTTGCCACTCTTTCAACTCATGTCTCCTCTCCTTCTCTTCACAGAATAACTTTCTGCCACCTGCCCTTCCAGAGTAAATGGTTGTACATCGGCACAGAACGAGGGAACATCCACATCGTCAACGTGGAGTCCTTTACGCTCTCAGGCTATGTCATCATGTGGAACAAAGCCATTGAACTGTGAGTGTTACTGCCCACTTGTCACCCTCTGATGCTGCCTCCCACTCTTAATGCCCCGAGAGTCCCTTGCATTTGCTCTCTTCTTCTTCTTTTTCAAATGCTGCGCACTTTAACTTTAACATGCTGTATAGGTTTTGTGCCATATGGAGGGGGCTCTCATCCAAAGGGAATCACTGATACGTAGATCAATATTTGAACTCCGTAGGAATCAAACTCATATCGCCAGCACTGCAACACTGATCTCAGGGTCTATTGACTCGCCTTGCAGCGCTTAAGTGAGACGAGGGAGGCTGTGTAATCAGCATTTTACCTTTCAAAAGGTTATTGTAGTTTAAATGTAATGAGATAAGCAAGAATCATTAGTCAGTCTATCATTTCCAGGCACAGTATCGGACTCCAGGTAGTGAGCGACCTGTCTCTTTGCTGTTTCAATGGATCTGTCTGCTTGACAGGCTCCATTTTGGTTCCCTGCTGTAGAGACTTAAATTATTCACTGGAGCGTTTTGCTTCACGCTTTCCCCTCATCCCCTTCTGTGCGTGTGTGTGTGCAGAGAGAGGGAAGAGAGGAGGAGGGAGGGAGGGGGTGGAACAGGTGTCTGCCGAGATCAGTGTATGGTACACACAGACGTCTCGTCTCGTCGACAGGGCTGCAGGGAAGAAAAGGCGAGAGTGAGTGGTGGGAGAGAGAGGAGGAGGGAGCGCGTATGACAGAGAGGAGACGGGAGTGGAATGGATGAGACAGGGCTTTTGCCTGGGGAAAAGGACATGCAGAGAGAAAGAGTGATGGAGGAGAGGAATGGAGTGGTGACAGAGGGATAAATGCAGGTAACAGAGGGCAGAGCAGAAGACGGTCCAGAAGAGAGGAGACGTGCAGATAAGTGAGGATAGAGATGGAAGATAGATGGAAAAGGTTTCCAATTAAAGAAAAATGGGCAGAAGAGGAAGGCAAAGAGTGATAATGATGAGATAGAGGGTAGATGCAGGATGATAAGATAGAGAGGTAGATACTGGGGTTCTTCTTGACTAAAGGACAAGCAATAACTTTCACTTTTCTTTGCCTAACTCTATTCTCTTCTTTTTCTCCTTCACCTGTACAGTACCTTTTGCTCCTCTTCATCTTCACCTAGACATCAGTTTTTTTCTCCCCTCAGCCATCCACACATTATTTCAATATATAACCTCTATTCCAAAGCTGTTTCTGTAATCAGGAAAAAATACTTCTAATGGAAAGTTAATACATCTCTGGAATGTCAGGAATAGTTGCTTGTTTGGAAAAAAAGTTTTTTATAAGAATATCTGCTGCATGTACAGCAAGTGGGAATAATAATTCAATCAACATACAGTTCTTGAAATTCAGCCTTGACAGCAAGTAACTGCAAGGCACTGGCCATAACCATCGGGAACAATTTGGGGTTATGCATCTTGGTCATGTGGATGGGAGAAGCTGGGGATCAGCTCTCTGCGATTAGGGGATGACCCACCCCTACTGAGCCACAGCCACTGTGAAAAGTGTGATGTAAAAAACATCCCTAAAGGAAAATTAATTTTTTACAAAAACTAGCATTTCAGCTTTAAGAATTTGTGTCCCTGTGGTGTTTTATATGTAAATTTTCAAGTACAGCCAGTCTAGAATTGCTTAAATTTAGAGTCAAGTCATTGTTTTGACCCTGCAAATTAGGAATCAAATGAAATATTCATTATTATTCAGAAAATATAAAATTACATTTTACCTTGTCTATTTTCTGGTTTGAGGGCAAATTCTTTTTAACTACATCAACCATAACCTCTGGCAGGACCTTACTAAAGTAGATAAGTCCTTCCCAAAACACTGGAGTTTGTATTAGAATTAGAAATTGAACCTTATGCCACTTTCACATCAAACAAAAGGCCTCAATATCCCCTTTTCCACATCACAAATTGCAGAAGCAGTACACATTACAGGAAATTCACCACTATGTTGCTGTTCCAAAATAATAAAAATCAAAATCTTCATTTATATTTGCAATAATACAACGACATGTATATTTTAGTTTATAATATTCTTGAACCATATTGATCTGCATATGTTCTCCTCCCCTTTCTCAAGTTCCTACTCTTTCCTGATATCTTACAGGTTTATATCTCCACATCTTCTCTCATATTTGCTCTCACGTACTCAACCCACCCAAAGATTAATTGCACTCATCATCATACATCATATAACCTATCATTCTGCTCTGCAACAGCTTTGTTAAGCCTCGAAACTTTCTTTGACATGTTGTTGTTTCCATCCAAACTGTAGCCCTGCACAATTAGTTTGAGGAAATGAGGTTTCCATATGTTTTGGTTCAGGCCTCAATCACTCACACAGCCATTCTGTGGGATACTAAGTCTTGAAGATGGCAGCAGTGCCAGGAATCGATTCTGAAATTTGTTACAGATGCTCTCAGATTGTGTATCTGTTTGAATGTATGAGCGTGTGTCTGTGGTTAGCTTTGATGCAGATCAGAGAGGCGTGAGGTGATTCTCTTGTTCTCCTTCCTTGTGTCTCTCTGCCAGCTGTGGGCTTGCAGTCCAGATACAAAAGCCTCTGTGCCTCTCCCATTGTTCTCTTCTGATGCTGACATCAGACGAAGATAGCACTTGATCTAAATTAACTGGAATTAGTGCCATAACGATCACGACAGAAAAGTTATCGAAACAAAAATGTTTACTATTGATTCACTGTTTCAATCATTTATCAAACAAAAATGCCAAACGGTTGCTGGTTACAGATTTACTGCCTTTCTCTGTTTTCTATCACCATGAATTGATTATCTTTAGTTTTTGAACTGTTAGTTGAACAAAATAAGAAATTTGAAGATGTCACCTTGGACTCTGGGAGACTGTTTTTCACAATTTTGAAAACATTTTATGGATTAAACAAAATTGTTGGACTTGCCGAGGGGAATTTCAAACTAGGTCATAGGTCAGTATCATTAGTGTATCGTCTACGTCAGTATTATTGTCACTGTCATAACCCGGCCCTTGGGACATGACAAAAACGGGAAACGGGCACGTAAATGCACATGAAGTGTTGCAAAGGCAAAAGGGGTTGCAGGCGCTGGCAGGGAAGACAGAGGGCCACACTGGAAGCTAGGCCTTTTATATCCTATGGGGCACTGGGCCTAGGTGCTCTAGATCTGGCTGGCCACTGCAATCAGGCTACTCTGGCACCTTGAAGACAATATAGGTAAATACAGGAACCGGCGCAGCCCACACACACACTCCAGCAGACTAGGCAGGTGCCGTCACATCACCTACTGTACATATAGTGCTATTGAAAGCAATATTAAAGATTTTATATCAAGCCCTGCCCGCTACACCTCTGTTCTATTGTGATTGCTGTAATGAGGATAGGATATGGTGTGTACTGGGGTCAGCATCCCTTGGGCCCTGCTATTTGGAGACAAGCTGCAGTAGCTGTGCCAGTGGCCCCAGGCCTGGCCTGGCCCAGTGCTCTGTGTGTTTGTGTGAATCATGCCTCTGTTCCCAAGCTACTGTACTGGAAAGACTAATAGACAAACACATATCCTACAGTACATCACCAACGGCAAGGCAGTTGTCAGTGCTTTAGGTGTTAAGGATATTACAGTAAGGCCACATGTGAATCTGTGTTTGTTCATATGCATAATTTGTCTGCATGTATGCACTGTATATGCAAGAATGTTTATATATTTGTACCTGGCAGCGACTGTGTGTGTGTTTTGATTTGATTTAGCTAGATGGTCACTGGCTACAGAGAGCCGGGGAGAAGTGGGACAGGAGTGGTAAAATGTTAACAGCTTACTATGACACATAGTTCACATGAACATGTTGGCCTGAGGCCTCTTCTGTCCCGTCCTCTTTCATTTTCTCCCCCTCTCCCACTCAGGACCCTGAAGCTATTGTAAATACAGGTTTGAATTTTTCATGCCTCTATGTATGTTCCTCAGAACTGTGTTTTTATGTATTTATGAGGTCCTCAGTTGGTACCGCAGTACTAGGGAAGCATCACAGCCTCCAGTATCCTCAAAACCATTTACAGTGGTTCCAGGACCCCAGGCTCCAGGTTTAGGTCTGGTACAGTGACCTTTCTTGGGAGACACAGCCTTCCCATACCCCATGCACTTATAAAGCACTTTGCTAATTCTAATAATTTTGTTCAGCACAGTACAAAGATTTGTAGTCACTTACTGTGAAGTTTGTCAGTAAGCGGTCATTGTTAATAAAGGGTTTCCTTCTGACTGTCTTCACTTGGATTCTAAATACGTTTTATCTGTTGCTTGTTTCATTCAGTTAAATACAAAACTAAACCTATATAAGTACTTTTTACAAAGGTAAATAGCTCGTCAAACACTTAAAGGACTAGTTCAACATTTTGGGAAATAATCTTATCTGCTTTTCCTAGTCCTTTAACTGCAACAGAGTTATCACATAATGGTTGCTTCTGTTGCTTTTGCCGTCTTTCAGCAAGCTTTTAACCAGGAACCAACATACTGTGTATCACGGCTGAGCTGACTATGGTGCTGTCAGTCAACTGCAAGAGAGGATCTAAAAAAGATACTGTTTTTGTCAGTTTGAGGATATGATTGTACTGAAAACCTATGCGTGTACTCACTGAGGTCAGGAGGATCAGTACGGCTGGGCCAGCACTTTCTTCTGGAACATGTTTTTTATGCTGGAACAACCATACATAGCAATCATGTATGATTATGTGGAAATCATACTTAACGATGACAAATTAACCTCAGGATATGAGCTTTACATAACCCCCTGTGCATTCACACACACACACTCATAGTCTACCGAGGTGGCATGAGGTCACATACGGTATGGGCGCTCTGCAAATGGGCTGTTCAGGCCATGTTGCTGCGGAGACACTGTCATGGTGACTGCACTTCTGCTGCCTCAGAGAGTGTCACCCGTGGTGACACCAGATGTTCAGGATTTAACTGTGCATGTGTGAGTCAGTGTACATGTGTGTCTGTGAATGTAGTTAAGCCCTCTAATAGGTATGCTGAATGACCACCTGCGCTTTTATTCATACATGCATAATATCAGAAATCATACCTTTTTTTAAATTCACATATTGTTGTTTATTGTGTGTACGTGTGTGTGTCTAAGAGGACATGTGTGTGTGCCTGCACTGAAGAGATGTTTCCAAATTCAATGAGGTGTTCCTATTGCTTAAACATCCCCCCCGCGTCATCTGCACACCCACAGACAGTTGCTTTATGGTGCGTGTGTGCGCGCTCAGGTCTTTGTGTGTGTGCTAGCAACATATACTCACAGCAATGGTCCATTTTCTTTAATGTACTGAAGGCATCACTGGGTGTGATGCATATTTGATATACAAAGAAGGATTTGGTGCAATAAAGGTTTAGAACAGATGACTGTTTGAACTGAATGTGCCAAAAGGTGACGATTTTCAAGATTTGACGATGTACCAAACAAGCATTATATTTGCCATGGGGCATTTAGTTTAACTCTAGTAGTCGTGTGTGTGTGTGTGTGTGTGTGTGTGTGTGTGTGTGTGACACGAAAGATCTTGAATCAGTAGCTGAAAGACGAGACAAAAGTGTGATGCCCATAACTGCAAATGATGCTATGAGAATAAGGGCATTCTCACAGCCAATCAAACATGCCTAGAAACAAATACAGTAGTCTGCATGCACACTAAAGCATCTATCAGTATGAACATGCAAAAGCTATCAGACACACACATAGACATACCCGAATGTTCTTGTCCCCGAAGAGCTTTTTTACTCTGTATGCAAAACGCAGAGTCATTAGCAGTACACGGGCAGGAATGTGTAGTTACAGGAGTGTGTTGAAGTAGTTAAGCAGGCGTTGTTTGTGTGTGTGTGTGTGTGTGTGTGTTTGTGTGGGTGGGTTTGTGTATTTGTGGCAGAGTATGGATGATTTTTGGGAGCCTGTCTGCGCTCTGCCCATCCTGCCTCTGTTGCCATGGTGATTCCTTTATCTCCAAACCTGAACATGTATTTGTGGACTTTGTGAATGTGTTCATGTCGGATTTATTTACTGTATAACAACAGGTTTTTAACAAAACAGATTTGTTATGTTGGTCTCACAGGGGAACATGGAGAACATTGCGCATAAAATCCTGAAACAAGAGGAAATAAACCATGCGGGACAGGAGGGCGAAGCTCTTATGCGTACAAGTTGCATTTTGTAATTCACCAAGAGGGTAATTGTTTGTTATGGGTGTAGGTTTTACAAACGGTGTAGGTGTTGAGATGTGCCTTAATTGTGCCGACATGCAAATGTGTGTGTGTGTACATGTGCGTGCTGCTGTGGACGGCTGTTAGCTGAGAGACAGGCAGTGAAGGGGGGATTAGATAAATCAACAGCTCCAGCTGCAGCAGAGCTTAGGTAATAAGGCTCCAGCACAAACAGGCTAAATATAGAGACAACTGACTGACTGCCTGCCTGCCCACTAACTGCTACCTTCTAATAAACACACACACACACACACACACACACACACACACACACACACACACACACACACACACATTGCTGTAGATGCTTCCTTTCTTTGACCCTTTGCTTATACTCATATATTCATGCAGATATGCCAGGCTAAACTTAAAAAAATGAGTTTATATTAATCCTCTGATTATAGATTTCAATCCAATATTGCCTGGAATATATACAGTTTTTATACTTTGTATTATCATCAGCATGTCCTGTCCTTCACTGTCAGACGTTGAGATGACTAAAAAACTGCTAAGACATGGGCCAAAACAAGGACTTTGCTTTGCCTCCTTTTGCATTACTTACATTTGGTTGCAGGTCCTTCCTCCTCCTCTCCTTGTCAGGCATCCCCGCCCTTGCTCCCTGGTACTGGGGTTATGTTTTAGGCTCTAACAGTCACTCTTTTGCAGCTGTGACCTTCCTTGGCGCTCCTCAGTCCACATCATCTCTTTAAGGCAGGGCAGGTTAGGTAAATTCTGCAGCCACGTGGCACACAGAGAGAGGAGATTTGACATAAGGCTGTCTGGAGGGTAAAGCACAGACAGGGGGGGGGGGGGCGGCAGCCGAGCATTTTGTGCCGTCTTCTCCGCTGACATGCAAATGGACACGCACGCATGCACATACAGATACACATAGCCATTGGGGACTGCCTGGCCTGACAGAGCCATCCATCACAACCTTAAGTGAGCTTATGTCTTTGAACAGCCTTTTAGAGCCTTGGAGTGATTGGCAGCTCTGTCCTCCCTAGCGGACCTCTTCCACAGGTTCAAAGACACTTGCTTCCTACCATAAACCTCAACATATACCACTATGAACTATACGTCTATGGCCTTGTTTCCTTGTTTTGACTTCTGAGTACTGCATCACAGAGAGAGAAGAGAAAAACACTCCCTATATGTCTCTGTCTTTGTCTCCTTTATAAGGTCCTCCAAGGCTCACCCTGGACCAGTTGTCCACATAAGTGACAACCCCATGGATGAGGGAAAGGTAAAGGACACCACACAAACATGCAAAGACACGCAAACTTATGGATTATTCTTACCAGTATCTGTTACTCACAGCTGTTTGTAGACTGTATGAAGGTCTTGACTTTGAAGCCATTTTTGTCATGCACCACTGTGATTTGTTTGGCTTTTTAAACAATGTGACATAAGTATGATGATTGGCTGAGAAGACAATGATTATTCATCACACGCTCTCATATATATTCCAACATGCTGTGTGTATATGATACACACACAGCTTCATTGTCCCAGCAAACATGATGTAGGGTAATTTCCATTGCATAGTTAAAATTGGGCCCAAATAGGATCTGCTTTAGTGACACATATTTGAATTATTATTTTTTTTTTTTTGAAGTATTGAGACTAGGTGTTGTTTCTATAAATAAGTCTTTAGGATAAAAAAAAAGTACACTTTATATTCTAAAAAAATCTTTTTGCATTTTCTGTTATCATATCTTGTGAACCAGGGTGGGCAGGTTTCTTCCTCAGCCCCTGTAGTCTGCTTACACCTTACTTCCTTTCATGCTGCGCAAAAATGTCAAATGTATTACTTCTTTTTCAACCCATCATGGGGTCTATTCTATCTCCTCTCTGTCATCTCTCCTACCTATCTCACTGACTGCCTGTCGCTCTTCCTCTCCAGCTTATAATTGGATTTGAGTCTGGGATCGTGGTCCTGTGGGATCTGAAATCAAAGAAGGCAGACTATCGCTACACTTACGATGAGGTAGGCAAATCTCCCCTATTTCCTTTCTTCTCTAACAGCTTTCAGCCATTCCTCCCACTTCTGATCTACAGAGTATCTTTTAATACAGAAACTGGGAATTAAATCACATATTCATGAACTGAACTGTATACGTTGTTCATATTTGTGTGTGTGTGTGTGTGTGCGTGTGTGTGTTGGAGAGTTTATTCCTAGAACAAACCTAGAATATGAGATAGTTTACTACAGCTGACAAGGCTTGTGAGTTGAGAATGTGTATGTACATCCCACACACACATACTGTACAAAGATACACACCTCAGAGTGTTGGTCTCCTCTCACATCTGCTGATGATGGTACAAACAGAGAGTGCTGACTGCGAAGGAATAGGACTTTCTACTTCCTGTTTCATCTCAGTAGGATAGATGGGGACAGGTCTGAAATACCAGCTTTAATTTGCTGTTTGATGAAGACGAAGCTGAAGTTTGGTTTGCCAGAGGAGAGTTTTACAATCCTAACTGGACTCACTAACTGGATTCGTGCTATCCAGCAACGAAAAGAATGAAGACGCTCATCAAAGTAATTCCTCAAAAGGAAAGTTAGTTTTGGGAAATACACTTATTTTCGTTCTTGCCAAGAGCTAGATGATTGATACCACTCCCGTGTCTGTACACTAAATATGAAACTACAGCCAGTAGCAGCTAACTTAGCTTAACACAAAGACTGGAAACAGGTAGAGACAGCTAGCCTGGCTCTGTCCAATTAACCAACAGTCTCTTTGGCTATTGCTGCAGTCACAACTTAAGAAAATATGTTTTTCACATGAGTAGTGCCATTTACCAAGAAGAACAGTTTGTGAAATACATGTTTTAACAATGTCATAATTTATACAGTAGAGTGCCATGTGCTCACGTCTCCAGAGTGAGGCTGCACAGTGATTGTGCTTGCATATTACGGTTGTAAAAAGGTCCACCTTTTTAAAGCACTGAGTCATGTGGCTTTATTGGTTTCCCCAGAGGCAATAAATAAAAGAACAATAAAAAGAGACACAGTGTCAGAGCTGCTTAGATCCCCTCTAGACCTGGCATGTGTCAAACCCAACTGTGCCTGTGATCTCTTACCTGATTGGTTTGTATGCAAAACATTATTTCCATTTATGTAGTTGCTGTATTTGGATTCTTTTTATGATCTATTATTATGGAGAGAAACTAGTCTCAATATGGTCACAAATGTGTATTACATGATAAACAAATGAAAAATAAGATTTACAAATATGTACAATGATTTGTGCGTAATTTTGAGTACTCACAAATTATTGTTCCAATCCACACACACATACCAAGCAATTTGAACACATGTAAAACCGTTTTACGAATGCACACATCATAACCTGAATAAATATTAATATTTTATGTACAGATTTTTAACTTCATAGATCTGATCATTTTCGCTTTCAAAAATCTTCCTGTGCATACAAATGTCTAATTCACCTGATACGCACAGATCAGGTTACATTTGCGTGTGGGATTTTGAGACTATTTTAGCAGTCTCCAGCTCCACACAGATACGCATGCTGCGTTTAAATGCTAGTGGAAAACAGGGACAACTGAGCTTTTCAGTGAATTTGTGTGTGGGAAAGATGTTCATCTAAATAGATGGAATAGCTTGTCACCCCTTGTTCAGAACACATACATTTACCTACTATAGACTCTATACAGTGGCCTATAAATCTAAATATATGGTTTAAATAAGTTACTAATAGGTGGTGGTCTGCTGGGAAAACAGCCAGTTCAACATGTGCAAACCAAAGCACACACAGTCTCACAGGACTGATATCTGTGTAGCCCATGCTAGAGAAGCAAACAAATGTGTTAGGTAGTTACACCATTCAGAAAAGGCATTTAAGGCTAAAATCTTCTTACTAATGAAAAACTCATTATTCACCATGAAAATACGGTATTAGCACAATAAATTAGCATGTGTGTGCTTTGGTTTTACATGTGTTCAGATTGTTTGGTATTTGTGTGTGGATTGGAACACGCATTTGTGAGTACCCAAAATTGTAGATCATGTAATACACATTTGTGACCATACTGAGACTAGTTTCTTACCATATATTATAGATGTGATAAAATGTGTGACAGCCTGTGTTTTTTGGTGCAGGTTTGTTAATTGGATATTCATAAAATCATTTACATTTACTCTATGTATTTCTGCTTGATCCGAGCACACTCTGACCTTCCACAGTCCATGATCTAGAGTCTTAGTGGGAACTGAATATGCCTATGAGGTGGAGATCTCATTCATAAACTTGTCATTGAGATTTAAGCCGACTAAATGGTTGTGGGCACACACACACACACACACACACACACACACACACAAAAGCGCACACACACACACACAAAAGCGCACACAGTCAACATGTACATGGTCATACAGTGGTGTCCGTAGTGCTTAGACACAGAGCCAAATTGGCAGTTAAAGATAATGAGATTATTGTAACGCTCATGCTGGTGTTCACCTCATTGGCAGTGGTATGTTGCTGTAAGCACGCTGAGATAACAAGAGTCACCAAGGACTACATAGACACAGAAATGAGAGTGGATTTTGTATGTTCAGTATGTACGGATCTCTCTCTCTCTCTCTTTCTTTGCCTTTGCTCTGTCTCCCTCTCTCAGATAAGCTAATATCCTCCCACTGCTCCTAGGGCATTACAGTCTCTAGTATTGAATCTCCCAAGGGAGCTCATCTCTTCTCCCCAAATCTCTACAGTTACACCTCTCCAGAGACTCGGGGGTTGAGTGGGCGAAGGTTGGGGTGGGGTGGGGGGTGGGGGGGGGGTGGGGGGTATAAATCATTTTGCTCACCGTGATTTACACTGACGAAGCGAAAGAGCCAGCAATACACGGCTAATATATCCAAATGGTTTAAGGTTTAATTTGGCCCCAGACCAGCCTTCAAGGGCATTGAAGACAATCCTTGTGTTCTGCTGTGCTGCATCACTAGTGAAATGTAGGTGTGATTGCACCATTACTTTTCTAATAGTACTGCTGTGGACAGGGCTGTAGCCAACACTAATTAAATGGGCTAAAGAGCAAGTGCTGTGGGAAATGAACATACCAGAGCTTGGTGATGGTAGGGTGGGTGGTATGGACAAAATGAATATGATATCAGTGATCAGTGCATTATGATATTCATTTAAGTAATCAAAATGACATAATAATCACATAAAAGTTAACATATATATATATATATATATATATTTTGGGTTAAGGTTTTGCTCCCTTAATTGGGAATAACAGTGAAGGCTGAACTAAATGTCCAACATCAAGATGGTTGCTATGGAAACATGGGTCTAATTTGATGTGAAGATATAGATGTTTTGCATTGCTTAGCTCATTCCTGCCATTAAACATATATTAAACATTCATTATAAGCCATTGATATTAGATTAGTTGGTACAATTGGAATTGTTTCCCATCAATCGCTTACATCATGAATGTGTGCAAACACCATCTCTTGCAAACAATACTGTAGGGTGAAATAACTTTTTTTTTTACAGCTATCAAATCCATTGCAAGCTATGTTCATCTTGCTGTGTGCTCTTTTTCCTGCTGTGCGCTTTCATTCAAACACTATTTGCCTAGAAGCTTCCTGCCAAGTATCAAAGTTGTCGACTGAAATGAACAAGGAAGCATTTCCTCTTTTTCTTTTAAATCGCATAGTAAGCCAGCAGACCATGCAGTGATGGATTCAGACTTTGGAATAAGCATGTCTCAAAGTATATTTTGGTTTTGATGGAAATTTGTGGGTGTTTAAACAAGTTAAAGGCAGTCTATGGTCTAGGTTTTCAAAGGATAGAGATAAATGTTTTTTGTGAATAATGTCGGCTCCTGTATTCTTGGCACTTTTGTAACGATTCTTGCAAACTTTCTCACACAACGTCAGCAAGTAGGGTGCACATAAGGGAAATAATGAAATTGTTTTGACTGAAATGAAGGCAGCTTTTGTTAGTTATAGATGCTGTCAAACTGCAGAAATGTCAGCAAATCAGGGAACTTAACCTGGCTCCCAGACAACAGCAAAGTTTCCGTCAGAGTTGAGACAAACGGCAGAGGCGATAAAACTTTTGTTTTTACAAGCTCTCAAAGAGCTGAGAGAGCACACCTTCCACTATGTGTCTTTCAGTGGATTGTGTATTATTAGCTGTGGATCAGCAGTATGGGTTTCCAGTGAGTGCTAGCCAGAAAGCATCCTTCACCCTGGTCCTGCCCCACTTTGTTCCTGTCTGACTCAACACCTTGGTCTGAGTCCGGCCCTGCTGAATGGCTGATATCACAGAGTTTCTACTTCCCTCCTTCCCCTCCTGTTTGTCTCCTGGTGGCTATTTATCACTCAATGAATGCATGGATGATTTGTTTTTGTGTCATACCTTCAAAAGGCCCATTATTCAAACTCACTAATTTATTCTACAGTCTGCTTATACAAAAAGCCCAACTTCCCACCCTTTTACTTCTGTCACAACTCAATCTTGTGTATTTTTCTTTTCCTGCATTTATTTCTGTAATGTTTGCTGTATTTCTCTTTTTCTTTTTATATCATTTTGACTCTGTTTCTCTTGTACTTTGCCTCATTGTTCCCGCCCTTTTTTTCTCTCTATCTCTTTTTCTCTATCTTCTTTCCTCTCTGTCAAGTCATGGAAAGGGACCAGCAGTTTGTGCCCAAAAGCCCAGTAACTATGCTGCAGGAAGTGTTGGTTACCTCTGGTGTGACTGCGATAACCAAGAAGTGTTTGTGCACACATATAGAAGCGTGCACAAATGCAACACAAAACACAATAAACTGTGGGGTAAAATGTTTGCTTCTATTTGCCTAGGAGCAAGCCACAATTCTCAGAGCTATTATTGAAGGCCAACAATAACACAGTAAAAAGTGCAAACTTATTCAAACCACCACTAAGCATTAATTACTTCATTTCCAAGCAATACAAAACAGATTTAACTGCTTCTGCTGTGGAGCAATTTGTGTTATTAGCATATTTTAACACTAGAATTCATATAGTAAACAACTATTTTTGAATGCTGCTCGGTTAGATTTAAAACTAATTGTTGTAAACAAATTAGTAGCACTTTATTAATCAACTGTAGTTCCAAATGGGCGAGGTTGTCCATATAGGACAACACATTGCCAGAAAGAAGTTCCTGAGGTATTCTTTTTGATGGACAGCTCATTTGACTCTATTTGATATGTCCTTGTGCAGTAAATCCCTCCCATCTGGTTGTCTAAGAAGATTAAAAGCGAGTGCTACAAATTATTGGCAAACTCTATCTGACATAAGCCTGGCTTCATTAGGAAGTATTTTCTTTCCCCCAAAGACCTGTTGAGAATACAGATGGATAACTTTACTATTCAAAGATGACTGGTCATTTGGCAAGTCTGGCGCAATATCCATTAGTGGATAGAATATAATTCTTTATGTGATGGTCAGTCTCTGTGGGGCTCTATCCATCAGGATGAACCGGATGTTACTCTTCATAATACTGATGCTGGAGGGGTTTTTGTGAGACCATGTTTCCAACCACGTCAGTCACTCTGTCGGTCCAATGCTTTGGTCCAAGGTGAAATATCTGAACCATTATTGGATGGATTGGTCTCTAGACCTAACCTTTTACCACTTATTCTTTAGCCTACGGGATGCTAGCACTATGTAGAACAATCATGGACTACTGGTACTATTATATATTGTAACAACTCTCATCTTCTCATTCATTTTGGTCATTAAATAAAAACCCAATGTCCTTTAATAAAAATAATCCAGGCACAGCAGAGTATACAACTAAAACCTGCCTACCATCAAAACAGTCTGGCAGTCCAACAATGTAATTAACAACACTAAGAGTCCACATCCATGTTAGCAGCTCTGTGAGGCTGCTAATGATGGGCGCAATGACAATGCTAACAAGCTGATGTTAAGCATGTATAATGTTTACCACATTCACCATCTTTGTTTAGCTGTTAGAATGCTAACATTTGCGAATTAGCATTAAAGACAAAGTACAGCTGAGGCTGATGGGAATGTCAGATTTGCAGGTATTTAGTTATATAAACCATCATTGGACAAATGAAACTTTTGACCTGATGATGGTGCTAGATGAAAAGTCAGAGGATATTCAAAGTTATTACAATTCAGATCAGTGTCCCAATTTTTTCATTGCAAGGGTCTAACAATAACAAATTTGTAATTTAGGCGGATTAAAGAGTTAATGACTTTCGTGATCCCCCTAACTTTTCATCTAGCACCACCAATATGTCAATATTTCCTCTTGTCTAACACTTTTTGACAATATACGTACCTCCAAAACTAAAGACCAAAGTCTCTGTTGTACTTTGAGAGTAATAATGACATATCATTTTTTCTTGCTCCAATCATAACCAATAATGGTGCATCATCTTTTTTAATATAGAAAAAGTATTAATTGGTAAATATTGGTCACAGGGGGAGCTTGGTTTCTTTCAGGGCTTATATAATAACCGCAACACAAAAACAGAGACAGAATGGATTTCATGTTCTATTACAAAAAGGGACTGCTCTATGGAAATCACTGTTGACATACTTGCCCCCAAATGCTTGTTTTTTAGATTAAGCCTTTTTTGGTTGAATGTTTTTCTACTTGAGCTGAATTACCATTGCTGTGAGAGCCCCTGTGTGTGTGTGTGTGTGTGTGTGTGTGTGTGTGTGGCACTTGAGGGCTAAGCTGTCTTTGTGTCCCAGTGTGACACAATGCTGGCAGAAGCTATCCTAATTAGAGCTGCGATATGCATGTTTATGTGTATGTCTGTTTTCCCTCACCGATCTCAATGTGTGTTTGTTTTCGTCTTTGCTGTGAATTAATGTGTGTGTGTGTGTGTGTGTGTGTGTGTGGGTGTGTGTCCTGTATGGGGACACGCTTGCTGATGTGTGTGACTCTAATAAGTGTTGACTGAATCCTCTCATCCCCCAAAGACCAATCTGTGAAAACTGACCTAATGTAATAAATCATGAAATTAGTCTTTTTAATTGGTATTGTTTGATATGATGAGTACCATGTGTTTCAATTACCCTTCTCATTTTCCAATTAAGCACAGCGCATTGTTCGCTATTGGGACTGTCACAGCGAACAATGCACTGACAGATTTCTAGAATTCAGTGTGTCGCTGTCAGAGCATCTCTGAATGGGTGAATGAGGGCTTTTTCTCACAAAAGGGTGATTAGTTTTAGCATTTAGCATTTTCTTGAATAGCTGCAGATCACCTCCTATATCTGGGCTGCAGTCAACATAAAGAAAAAAACATCTTAGACCCTCCTTCACTGGTATCCACACTCATTTATATCTCATCTTTATTAAAACTTCTATCATCTATCCATAAATAAAATGGGAACTAGACCTATCAAGCACTCCCTGTGCCAACTTTAGGCCCCCGATCCCCAAGAATATGCTCTATATATCTAATTATACGTACAACTTGCACAGAGTGGGAAAATTCACTTCAGTTCCAGAGCGTGGGATGCTAAAAATTTTAAAGAATCGGAAATTAGTTCACACTGCATTCAGCACACCTGCTGTAACTACATCCACGCCACCTGGCACTGCACACCGGTGAATCACTCCTGGCAACAAATCATTGACAAACTGCATCCCACCATCCCTGTCACTTTGCCTATCAGGACTCACATCCGCCATCGGCTTAGATAAGACACCTAAGCCATTACTCATCATGACTCTAATTATTTCCAAGAAAACAATCTTAATGAACTGGAAATCAAGAAACTCCATAACCAAAGAACACTTTGGATTGTAGGTTTTAAAACTTTAGCCATGTTTCATTCGTGTGTCTTTGTGGGAGTGAGAGGGAATGAGTCATCAACTGTGTAACGAGATAATGTGAGTCTGTGTGTCTGTGCAGCATGATGTCACATAACCATAGCGCCGTCTCATCAAGCTCCCTGTGACCTAGAGGAAATCCTATTGAAAAAAAAAAACCCAAACAGGATAATGAGACATCTCAAGGCTGTGCATCCAAAAACACCCACCTCAGGAACCTCTGATTGTTGTTTGGTTTAACACAAACAAGTTCTCCACAGTATCACTTTATCTTTGTGAGTTTAAGGTCAGGCCATGCAAGACTATGTAAAGGATTACATACTTTACCGGCAAGCAATAGATGGGGTTCATTACCCCTCAAAACATATAGATATGATATGAAAATTACATTTGTTGTGGTGAGCATATCACTGTTGTCACATGAGCATAAGTCAACATTGGTTCCCCACACGTCTCGTTTAGCTATTTTCTGAAAAACTCAGCACAGTCCGTGAGTCTGACACGCAGCGCCGCTTATGATTAATGATGCACCGAAGGCAAAATTGATATACGCCTAAATAAATAGCAGCTTCAATTGGAAGAGATTGACTTAACCTGACCGTGTGCTCACGTTGGCATTGACAGCGAGGTAATCATTCATTTCTGATGTGATGCGAGACAAGGAGCAGCATTTGGGAGACAAGGCGACAAGGAAAAGCAGCAGCAAGTTCACACTTAAACAATAAGTGGGGCTTTAGCAAGAAATGCAAAATGTTAAAAAGTGCAGGTTGGATAGACTGTACTGAAGCAGTCAGTAAGCATGACCAACAAGCACATTTTTCAGAAAAGGCTATACCTAATACTAACCATCATGTCCAAATCATTGTCTCTGAAAGAAGATTTTCCCTGACAAAGCATTTGGCTTGTGGTGGGACATATTACTGATACTGCAGGTGTTCTGGTAAGAACATGCCCCTGGGTGGAAATTCATGTGACAAGCCTTGTTAAACTGCTTTGGAAGCTGGTGTGAGCTTCACACAGATTTGGTGCATGTCATCATATTTACTTAATGTCAAAACATTCGCTGGGTTTAATTATGAGCTATGAAAAGGGCATCAATAAGCAAGGCTGCCCTTTGCTGGCATACTTTGGTCATAATGTGTTTGTGTTTTTAATGATTGCTTGTCAGTAGATAAATCATTGGGAGCCCGGCTTACAACGGCAACAGGACTGTTTAGATGACGGGGAAGATGAGAGGACAGAGAGGGTACCATCTCTCAAACTCCTGCCTGTCTTTCTTTATTCCTCTCTATATCTATTAGCTTGTCTCTGTGCCAATTTCTCCATTTGGTTGTTTGTTTTTTTCACCTGTCTTGGTTTTGAGGGCCCAACTCAAAGGTCGCTTCTTAAACTTCCCCCATTTTAGCATCATGTTACAATTGTGATTACTTTTATTTCCTCTTTAAACCTTGTTTATAACAGAGAAACCCTGTATTTTTTGTTATATTCTCTTTTACCCTCTCTGCTTCTTCTTTGCTTTTTTGGGTTAGCAAGACAGACTAACTGAATACTTTTTTTTAACCTTAAATCATAATAAGTATCTTAAATTCAAGACTCCAAATGACACCAGATGAACCCGAATGCACCGGATCAACTGTGTTTCAGTTATATTGAATGTTGAAGACAATCTTTTTTCCCTCGAGTGAATTTGTGTCTTTATGAAATAGAATTCTTAAATTTATAACCATTGTAATAAAACCTTGCTCCTGGCATTTCTGAATAAAATGACCAATCCATTCCCGCTTTTCTCCACATTCAGCAAATGGGTCATATAAAAGCTTCTTCTAATATATGCATTCATGCCACAGGAAATGCTCTGAAGTCAGGGGCCAGACTCTTTTATCTCGCTTTCACCATCTGTTCAGGAGTATATAATCCAGAGTTGCGGGCGTTTAACCCACATGAACATTGTACCGTGTACCGTATGGCTGTGGCAATTCAACAAACTTGTAGCGTAAGGGAGATGGTGGCACATGATGTTTCATCCTGCTGAACCACTGACCCCCCCCCCCCCCCTTGCTTCCTGCATGTCGTTTCCTAGGCAATCCACTCAGTTGCCTGGCATCACGAGGGCAAGCAGTTCATTTGCAGTCACTCAGATGGGACTCTGACCATATGGAACATCAGAGGCCAGGGCAAGCCCATACAGACAATCACCCCACATGGTAAGGAGGTGGAAACACACACAAAAACAAACACACACTCACACACACACACAGGGGCTGTGTGGAAATCACTCCCTAATCCATATAATAGATACTCTTTTTGTGTTTACATACAGTGTTCTGTTGTGGGAATTCTGGGAGTGGACTGTATGTAGAGGATACATTTCACACTCAGACACTTCGGACACTTGGCGGAGGGTAAATAGTGCGCAATATAGTAAACGGGGAGTGATTTCAGACACAGCCAGATGCATGATGGTCTCATTGTACAATACTCAAGTGGACCTCCAATTCCAACACGCTCAAAGCATATTTTTATTCAGCTATTTTGGTTACATATTATGAGGATCTAATCTTAATTGATACAGAGTCCTAATTTGAACTTCTCTGTCTTCTTACTTGTATTTTTCATCTTTTGTGGAGCACATAGTATGATATCTTTTTGTATGAAATGTGATATATAAATAAGGTTTTATTATTGTTATCTTATTCTGAGATAATCTGGTTGTCTAAGGAAAGGAAAGTAGACTCATCTAAATCATTGGTTTCCAACCTGGGGGTCAGGACCCCCATGAGGGGTTGCAAGATAAATCTAGGGGGCTGTGAGAGTAGGAAATAAGAAAAAACTAAACTTTGTTGATTTAAAAATCTTTGATCTTTGCTTCTTTGTGAAATATTGAATCATTTTACCTCTTCAGGCCTCTAAAACGTATTCAAATGAAACTGTCTGAGACAAGAAAATCGCTCTCCGATTGAAATGCTCACAACTTATAGACATGCATTCTGTGATGAGGGATTGCAAGTAGGCATTGCTTTGCATAGAGGTGTCACAAGCATTAAAGGTTGGGAACCACTGGTCCAAAGACATTGAGTTGATTCTTCTTTATACAAATACTTCTGGACGTCAAACTTTATGTTAGGTGGGCCATATGGAGATACATGCATCCATTTCCTTAGGTTATTACATAAAAAAAGCCACTGATAACTAAGTTTTACAATACATGATACCAGTGCCTTCAGCGGCCTCTGGCAGTCACATGACCCGGTCTATACTCATCGAAGCCATCCCTCAAGAGTCTCCCTACACATGGCTCCCTCATCGTTTCCTCATTTCAGGATTATTGTCAGTTCAATTATGTCCTGCCTCTGTTTGCTTTGCTTTCTGTCTTCACGTTCAAACATTAGAGCCGGTGCTCTGTTTATTTCCTGCAGAAAAGCAAGTCTGCTCTTTTGAAGATGTATTTTAATCCAGGCTCCTCTTTCTCCCCACACACCTACTCACCCCACAGAGCACTTTGACAATTCACCCAGATGAAGGGCCTGAAAGAAATAGACAGAGTGTGTGAGTGCAACAAATGGACAGAGAGAGAGAGAGAGAGCACGAGAGTCAGAAAGAGGAACAAAGAAAGGACTTAAATGGAAGGGAAAACTTCTAACCAGTTTCTCAAGCTGGTGTTGTGTGTAGGGGATTGTAGAAAGGATTTCACCACACAGGGTTTTTAATTAGTTGTTTCTCCCACTGCTGCATACATAATTAGTTTGGTATTTAATGGGCAATTATGCAAATTCCTTTGACAGGTTTAAGTAAGGCTTATAAGTCCTTCTTTGATTGTCTTTTCAGATATCTGTTATTTAGATGTACTTATTAAAAGCAGTTCTTTATTATACAGACCTGCCTTGTATAACCTGCCTTAGGGCTCACTTTGGCTCTTGAGTAATAGTTCAGATACATTCAGCCATGTATTGTGCATTCTGATACAAAAATATGCACAGGTAGGCACACATACGATGGATGTGAAAATTCCCTTCACATGACCCTCCCTTGAGGTTTGAATAGATTCTATTAATCATCCATGATCATCACACCTTCTTTGCATGTCCCTGCCCCTGCATTTGTCTTTCTCCTCTCTGATGAATAGCCTTTTGTTATTGTCTGGCTACAGTTCAGAGCTGCATTTTAAGTGCCGCTTCTGGGGGGGGGGGGGAACAAGATGACAGGAGAAACATGAAGAGAGGAGGGGAAGAGGGATGAACTGGCAAACTAAAGTAACTTCTGTTTGTTCTATTTTAGGAAAACAGCCCAAGGACGGAAAGAAGCCAGAGCCTTGTAAACCCATTCTCAAAGTGGAGTACAAAACCACTAGAAATGGGTAGGGTCTCTCTCTCTCTCTCTCTCTCTCTCTCTCTCTCTCTCTCTCTCTCTTTCTCTCTTTCTCTCTCACTTACACACACACACACCCACACACACACACACACTTACACACATGTGCATATGCTTGGGCGTGAATATGCTTAATTACACACAGTTATGGCAATCAAGGCACATCAAGGTTATTTATAAGTGTTAAAGGCTGCTGCCAAGGCAATGTGAGTAACAAATGTGGATGTGCTTCAGACTAGGAGCTACCCAGAACTTATACGTAGTCTTACGTCAATCCAGCAAAACCAACTATTTCTAAGGTTACAGGCTTTACTCTCTAGCCATTAGGTTGTTACTCTGTAAGTTATAATACACTCTAAGGTGTTCTGATATTAAAGTAATATAATGAAGAAAACAACACTTCTCTTTGTATCATGGCATCATGTATCAGGACATAATGAAGTATTTCTCCAATACTGCAGTTACTACAGTAAAAAGGTCTTTTAAATTGTTTAAAGTTCATTTGCAGTCAGATAAACCTGTGGTTTCACCAGTCAAGGTTAACTGCTAACATAGCATGAAGCAAAACAGTAATCTCACGTTTAATTTGTCTTGTGTATTGATTTAGAAAGGGGGCAAATCTTGACGACATCTACAGTATATTAGAGGTGTTCTGATATATGATTTTAATGGACATCTGCAGACCAATCATGAACTAGTATTTTCTGTGATCATGGTATAAATTGTGTATATAAAAAGCCAGTTAAATTTATGTGTGTGTTCCAGGGAACCCTTCATAATCCTGTCTGGTGGTCTGTCCTACGACACGGTGGGCCGGCGGCCTTGTTTGACGGTAATGCATGGGAAGAGTACCGCTGTGCTGGAGATGGACTATCCTATAGTAGACTTCCTCACACTCTGTGAGACACCGTACCCTAATGGTAAGTTTGTGGATGTGCTCATATGCTTTGTGCACGTGTGAGCATTATATTTGTATGGGAATTGTCATCTTATCCTCCTGTCGTCAATGCATTACACACACACACGCAGACACCTTTCTGTTTTTTAATTATGTCGGATTGCTTGCCCCTGTGTTAGTGTGTTTCCTGTAATAAATATGAAATTTCCCAAGGGGAAGGATCCTATTCCAGTTTCATTATCCGACACACGGAATATTACATTTTCATTTCATCTCTTTGTACGCAATAGCCTTCCATCTAAATTAAATTATTATCTTATTTCCTGTATTGAGGAGTCCACAGCTAAAACAAGTCGGAGTAGAGCTGAATGGTATGGGATCCTGTATGTATGTAAACTCTGGTGCAGCGTTATCTGACACATTTCCAGCTACAGGAAGGATTAGTTAGTTATGTAATAATGGTGACGTCATTTTGTCAACCTGATGTCACCACCTGCTGATTTCATCTGGTAATGGACATTACTGGGTCTTTGGATTACACAATACATGTCTGGCTGATAACGTGTATGTGTGCACGCTTAAACCAGTGTTTGTGTGTGTGTAGCGGACGTTGATAATCCATGATGATGTGGCTGCAGATGATGCAGTGGGCCTAAATACAATGAATGTTTGAATGGGAAAACAAATGGCAGACAAAGTATCGTAACACACACTAGTACAGGTGCAAAGTACAGTGTGCAGACAAAGACAAAGTACAGCTCATAAAAAGAAACAGTGTAAGTCATTCACACAGTAAATTAGATTTGATCTTATTTGGAGATTCATTCTTGACCTTAGAAATAGCAGTTTAACAAAAATAAATCTCATAACAATTGCTCAGTATTGAGTATCTGCTGAGAAAGGCAAAGGGATGAAAAATAAAGACATCATTACTTGTTTGCCATTCACATCCTTATTTTCAACTTAGACAAAATTTGTCTTTCATTCATCATAGAAAATGTTTTTTTGTTTTGCTGATTGCCTTGTTTGTTAAATGTTGGTAAATCAGCAGTGAAAGTGGTCATAATTAGAGCTGTTATTCTCAGCTCCCAAATGCCCAAACTGACTTACAAAGAGATACTGCACAGTGATCTAAAGTTGCAGAACGCTTCACAACAGAATGTGAATCACTTGTAGACCAGCGCCAGGGAAGTAAAATGAGAAGGACAGTGAGAGATGTAGTGACAACAGTTGTCCAAGTGTTTTAACCTTGGGTGTACTATGACAGCCTGAGACCTGCTGCTCTGAACAACAGATTGTCCTCTAAACAACAGTTTGCATGCACACACACTCGTGGATGTAGTACATACAGTATCTGAATGGTCTCTGTATGGTGTGTGATGCTATTTCCAAATCAAACATCCAAAAGAAAAGAGGAAGTGTAGCTACTGTCTATACACAATGCAGAGGCCTGCTTTTTTGTGCTTTTTTTTTTTAACTGCAATGGACCCAGATGAAGCTTTAGGACAGAAGGGCAGATTTAAGGTTAGAAAGATAGACTTGTATTTCTCTACCTTACTAAACATTTTGTCAAGGTGCATGTAACCAGCTGACGCTTTTAGTGGCCAAAAATAGAAGACAAAACTGGGCTGCTCTGATGTGATCAGTGTAAATCTACGAAAGTAAGGAATTCTTTGCATACTTTAATTTAAAAAAGGGCTGATGTTATTAATAATGAGTATGACTTTTCTTAATATTCTGTTTGTATTCACAATTTTTCCATTAGATCTGACCTCCATTTATTTATTTATGTTATTGTTGGATGTGCGTATCCCCCGTATTAGTATTTATCATTTTAGTAATGCTGTAAGATTCTGACTAGAATCAAAAGTATGTGCAAGTAGCTTATTTAGCAGCAGGATAATCTGTACTGGTTCCAGTGTTGTGCCTCCGTAGACAAAGCTCTTATAAGTTATGTATATCTGTTGATGGGACCAGTGCATTAATTTTATCAATTCATTCAATACAAATGTTTAAAATCTATTATAAGGGGAATATTCTGAATATGAAATTCTACTCCCAAATATTTAACCAGAGCAATATCCCCCACAGTTATAAATCACATAGATTAATAAATATCAAGTGTTAAGCGTTCATATCTTCAGGGCACAGATATGATAATAACATTTGCCATATAAAGTCTAAGGAATTCTTCCCCTGTGGTTTGTAGATTTCCGTTCTCTCTCAAGGAATTACACGACTACTGAAAGTGTGGCGTGATGAATGGCTTGTCTTGCTGTTTCACTGTGCAGATTTTCAGGAACCTTACGCTGTGGTGGTCCTTCTAGAAAAGGATTTAGTGGTGATCGACCTTGCACAAAATGGGTGAGTGTGACTCTATTAAATAACTCTTCATCATCTTGACATGTTTCTTAAATGTGGGCTAAAATATCACAGTTGACCTAAAAGTGCTCGTTATCTTTATTATATATTGGCTCTATGATATAACTTACTTTCATAAATCTTATTATTTAGTTTGCATGCAGTACTGAATGAGACTAATGCACTGATACTGGGCAGACAGACTAATTCAATTTAGAGTGACTTTGTCTGTGCTTGTTAGTTACCCTATATTCGAGAACCCCTATCCTCTGACTATCCACGAGTCTCCTGTGACCTGCTGTGAGTACTTTGCCGACTGCCCTGTGGACCTCATACCTGCACTTTACTCTGTTGGCTCGCGGCAGAAACGACAGGGCTACAGCAAGAAGGTACCATATAGGAAAGCTTTATGTTGTACAGTAACATTGCATATTGTTATTGGTGATGTGTCTTTCTTACTGTTGTGGGAATCTTAATAGAAAATATTTCACCTATTTAACATATGAGTGGTAAATATGAGAAGCTCAGAATTGAAGAGCAAGGGCTTCTTTCCAGGTTTACAATTTTGCACGGAAGAGATATTAGTTTCTTCTCAGTAGATTGGAAGCAATGCAGCCACAAGACATGCATTGTGAGTTAAGGTGTATTTTAAGTAATGGGTGGGAAAAATGATTTATTTTACGGGTCCTTAAAAGTTTCTTGGATCCGAGAACGTTTCCTGGTAAGACCTATGTACTTTGGTAGTAATTATAGGAAAAATAGGAATTAAACCCAAGTAAATATTATGTATTATCCATTTATTATTTTATAATTATTATTTATTAGACAAATTTTACACTTTTACATGTTCAACTGACTTGCTGTGCACAGACAAAAAGACTCTCTAAGTTATACTGGCAATTAAATGAAAGTTATTTATAGAAAATGTAACAATTTAACAATATTGTTAGTTTTAGCAAATACTTGAAAATCTAGACATTCTTTAATGCTAATTAGCAAATGTTAGCATGCTATCAGGCTAAACTAAGGTGGTGAACCTGGTAAATAGTACCTGATAAACATCAGCATGTTAGTGGGCATGTTAGCATGCTGATGTTAGCATCTAGCTTAAAGTGCCATTGTGCCTAGGTATAGCTTCACAGAGCTGCTAGCGTGGTTGTAGACTTTTAGTCTTGTTCCTATAATTAGTACTAAAAAGTATATAAATAATTCTGCGAAACGTCCATGGAAATTATTCGATAATTACGAAACGGTAAAGTAAACGTGACTCTGTTACTACAGAAATTGCTAACCACTCCTTGTCATCATTGATTGCAACCATTTAAGGGCCGTTCTTAAGCAGAAGCAGACAAGACAAGTTTTACTTTCGAAATAAAATGAATTGCCACTCCATCACGAAAGAAGTCTTTGAACACACCTCCCATCACAGATTAATGATGTATAACAGTGTAATAGTATCCCAAGGGTGGAATCTTCCTTCATGTCGTTCTGGATAGCAGTGTCATAAAAGAGCTAAATGCCTAAATTAGAAATGTAAATGTTCCACGCTACGCCCTCTAACCATCATGCCAAACTCCAAGAACAACAAGGTTACTGGATAAAGGACACATAATACATACCTATGCTTTTGCTACAAACTGCATGCAGCATGAGTTAATGTGTATTAGTGGTGCTAAGGTATATTTCTCACGTTTGCATGAAAACTAAATGGGCTATTTAATAGTGTCATATTACCTAAGGATCCTCTTCTCTCTTTGTACACCCCCTCTCTCCTCTCATTCTCTTTTCTTATCCCTGTATCATCTAAGACAGACCCCCTGTACTTTCAGCCATTATGTATGCCTATGTTCTTTTCCCTGTCGCCTTGCTCTAGCTTTCTGTCGGAAATGTCAGCATGTACTGACCCAAACTGGCTGCCTAGCTGCTGCTTTTTTCCCTTTTTTTTGTTAAGCAAAGGCCTGGCTGAGCTGCAGGAGGGCATTCTCACATAAAGATCACCATGAGTCATCCTAGTGACCTTTGTATGTGTCAACATGTTCAGCCAAACCCCCCACCAACACACTCACTCTCAGACGGAGACACACACTCATTGAGGTGCATAATGTATAATTGCAAGACACGCTGAGAGACGTACGCAAAGGATTCCTGCCTGTTTTCCCATGCATGCTCCGAAAATCACATTTGAAAATCAGTGTTTCTATTGACATGCTGTTTATTGACATAGCTGTACTTCTACCTGTACTCTCTCATTTGCTCTAATGTACTGTGTGTGTCTCCTGTCTATCCAGGAATGGCCTATTAGTGGTGGAAACTGGGGTCAAGGCACACAGAGCTACCCAGAGATCGTCATCACTGGGTAAGACAATACTGATTTCATTAGAATTATCATTATCGTCTTGCTGCAACTCAATTACTTTCACCTCTCTGGCACTGTCAGGTCACCGCAGCAAAGGAGCTAGTCTTAAGACATTTACTGTAGGTCTTTATATATTCCAATCATGTGCACTCCATTTTGATGTTTATTATCCCGCACTAAGCTGTCAACAAGGGGAGAAGGGGCATTTTTAACAGAACACACGCACTGAAGAAGTGACATTGAGGTATGGGTTTGGCAGTAGGAGGCTCTCGCTCGTCTCCTTCCTCCCTCTCTCCTCACCCCTACATGCCGTATTACTATTCTGTCCAGGTTTCTCTCTCTTTCTAAGAGTGCCACAGCCCGCAAGATATTTCTCTCCCAATCCACTCAGCTGAATTGGCAACAAAACAATGAGGAGTGAGGGAAAAAATGGCAACCAAAATACACGTTTGTTTTTTTTCTGACAATATCGTTTTCTGTGACACTAAACGGAGAGGATGTCATGCTCATCACCTGCTAATGAGTGTATTCCTGTGTACACTCATAACACGTGTTCAATTCATTTTTAGGCAATTATCAATATGTGGATGAAGTTGAACTTTATGTTACTTACACAATTTACACTTTGTGGCCAAAAATATGTGAACATCTGAACATTACACCAATACAGTATGTGATTGCTGATGTCCTTCCAGAACCATGGACATTATTATGCTGCTATGACAGCCTCCACTCTTCTGGGAAGATTTTCCACAAGATTTTGGAATCAAGATGCAGGGATTTGCTCCCCTTCAGCCAATGATGTTGGGCGATAAGGCCTGGCTCGCAGTCGGCGATCCAACTCAGGTGTCTGATGGGGTTGAGGTCAGAGCTTTGTGAATGGAGGCATCGTTATGTTGAAGCACGAAAGGATGTCCTCCAAACTTTTGCCACAAAGATGGAAGCACACTATTGTGTTAAATATCATTGTATGCTCTAGCATTAAGATTTCCCATGATTTGAACTAAGCAGCCTAGCCAAAACTATGAAAAACAGTCCCAGAACAAAAGTACAAAAAAGTGTGTAGACAGGGATGTCCATATACTTTTGGCCATATAGTACACCTGCTGGTTACGTCCTGGTTAAACAACCTTCACTGAAGTTATGAAAATCATTAGTTAAATCCTTTTAAAGAAGAGATCTATGGTAATCAGTGAGATTGAACAAAATATTTTAGTTTATTAATATTTGGTTTATTTTGATTTGACATCAGATTTTGTTGTAAATGCTTTATAAAATCAAAGTAATCCAAATGTTTTAATGCTGCAAATCTTACAAACTGATTTATTTTGATCAGACTAGAATTCAGAGCAAGGACTCTGAAATTGTAAGACAACGGGACACAAATTGAAATTCATCTCTCTCTCTTGTTCCTCTACTTTTCTTCTTCTTCCTCTCTTGAATTCCCAGGCATGCTGATGGAACTGTGAAGTTCTGGGATGCCTCTGCAAGTGAGTTCTCTCAACAGCTAAGTTTTTTTTTATGCTCCACAAAATTGTAATTATTGTTGAGAATTTCCAAACAAGCAATAGACAACAGAGGACATTTTGAGCTTCAATTGAAATTTCAGACACAAATGGAAGCTAAAGGATAGCTCACAGAAAAACTTTAAATAAAAATGTCTTTTTCAAATCAACATTTGTACATTTGACCACCAGCCTTCACACAGTTAATATAAACAAAATAAGCACTGTTTAAATTATGTCTTGTAGTAATAATTAATTATTTCAAGTTCAAAGCACCACAGGAGTGGTGGAGTCAGATTCTGTATGTCTGATGTCCGTGGACTGCAACTGATACTTCTCTCTTTTCTCCCTTTTTTTTTCCCAGTAATGCTCCAGGTGCTCTATAAGCTCAAAACAGCCAAGGTGTTTGACAGAAACCGGTCCAAGGAGGACAAGGGCAGCACCGAGGTGTCAGATGAAGACCCCTTTGCTATTCAGATTATGGCCTGGTGCCCTGAGAGCCGGATGCTGTGTGTGGCCGGGGTGTCGGCCAATGTTATCATCTACCGCTTCAGCAAGCTGGAAGTAACTACTGAGGTGGTGCAGGTGGGTAACGGTTTATAATCTGTGTTAAATGCGTATTTTTCCAATACATTCAAATAGAAGAGAAGGGAAAATACATGTTTTCTGTAATTGTAAGACTCTTGCAAGCATGAACACAAATAAGGGATGTAATGTAGCTCTCCGTCAAGAATACATTTTGCTTTTTGTTTGTTATTATTTGCCCTCAGCACTCACTTTCTCTGCTGTTTTAAGATGTTGAGACGTATGCACAAACACACACACATGCACTCAAAGATCTGTCTAGTCAAAGGCAGTATGGTTGCCATGCCAACAGACGGAGCAATGAACAAGCAAAGCTAGACTGTCATTACAATCTGCCTTGATAGCGATGTAAGTGCTTATGGGGATGTGATGGGAGTCAGTGTTTAATGGCATAAAGAGAAATGCTGTTTGATCTGTGTGTGCATGCTCACAGCTCCTATATTGCAAATGAGTGTACTGTGCGTGCATATATGCTTAGTTTCTGCTGTTGGTCACTGAAGCAGTGGAGTGTTAAATTGGTAACCAGCAAGATACTTTATTTATTTATAATTTTGGCTTGCTAAGCAGTCATTGCTGTGGTGTTGTTGCTCAAGACTTGCTCTAAACAAAGATCACTTGTCAATCAAAGTACGTGGGAGGTACTGTGATGTGCTTTTCCTTGCAGGTCTGTAAATTAATTTATTTTTTTAGCTGGTGCCCTTTATGTGTTCAGCACTGTTTGTCCTAACTATCCAATTCTTTTGTTCTTCCACACAGACTGGGCTTACAGCAAAAAAGCTTCATGAATCTGTAGAGTTCAAGTGCCTTGCTTAAGAGCACTTTGCAGCAGGAGAGTGATTCAAATCAGCCACCTTCCTGTTGGAAGCTTTTTTTTCCCTGTGGGTGACTGCCAGTGAGCACTGATGCATGTGTCAGAGAAATTACAGGCACTTTTTCCTACGCTCCAAGCGTGTGATTGGGATGTGGATCAGGACTAGATATGCAGTTGCAGCGAGCTGTAATTAGGAGAGGAGCCTCCCTTCGCACAAGGTCAAACACCTCTCTATAACCTTGCAGAAATGAAGGTAGAGGAGGCCAGAGACAGGCCGGAGTGAGCATCTGAAGAAGGGCACTGATCGCTCTTCACTCCCACATGTCAGTGGGGCTAATGAGACTGACAGAATGCAAAAGAGAGGAGCTTATGAAAATTGTGTGTGTGTGTGAGTGTGTGTGTGAGTGTGTGTGAGTGTGCGTGTGAGGGCGGAGGTTGCAGAGAAGCAGCCCGAAGGAGGACTTAGAAGGAATGGAATATTTCAGTACTGGAGGACCTCTTTGACTCTCAATCTGCCTACACACATATTCACACACACACACACATCAAACAAATCTTTATTATTGAAGTGACTCTGTGAATGTGTGTGGATGTCATTCACAGTCTTATTGACTATTCCCATCTCCCATCCTCAGAGGAATTCATGAAGAATTGTTGAGTTTTTTTTATGCCTGTATCGTGATTTTGATGATCTCCTCTTCTATAAATCTGCTAATAGCTTCTCTTCTGTAAATGTGTCTGTGTGCACCTGTGTGTGTGTGTGTGTGTGTGTGTGTGTGTGTGTGTTGTCCTATACAGCTACTAGAGGTGCGAATGCAGTACGAGCTGAACGACATAGAGTCTCCAGACGGCGGGGGTGGAGGAGGAGAACAGACATCGGCGCTTCCCACCCCCGGTGCCTCCCCTCAAACAAGCGGCCCACCTTCACACCCCTCTACCAGCAGCAACAACTCTGACGGAGGCAACGTTCCCTGCCTCAAGTATGAAACACATACACACACACATACAGAAGCACTTACATAAACTCTCATAAGCACCAGGAGCGCATACACACTCATACACACAAGAGTCTTGCCTTTTGCCTCAAGCACTCTTGCACAGACTTAGTCAGCGCCTGAAGCATTCTCAGCCACAGCCTCCCCATCATCCCCTCGCAGCCACTCATGCCAGACCCTCAACACACAACTGTTTCAGAACTGCAGCTGCACCACTTGACATTCTCTTTATGAAACCTCCTTTTTTTGTGTCTCTCCCTTTCATTTTTTGCTCCTCTCTGTTTCTCTCGCTGCCTCTACTCCTCTCCATTCCACTCCATCTTCCTCTCTCCAGAGTGCGCAGTACACCTCTGAAGCAGTCTCCTGGTTACCAGGTAGATCTGGTGGTCCAGTTAGTGTGGGTGAGTGGAGAGCCTCCTCAGCAGATCACAAGTCTGGCACTCAATTCCTCCTACGGCCTGTAAGTATACAGACAGTAACATCTTAGTCAAGAGTAGAACTAAGTAGTAGTCCTTTCTGAAATTTTTATTTACTAAACATATCAAGTATGTTATCATTCAATTAAGTTATATCATATGAAGTTAAATAAAATGACTGAAATCTAATCTAATAAAAGACCCTCTTATAAAGACAAAATATGCAAAGTGAACATGCGCACTATTTTGCACTTTAAGCAGGAACTGCTCAAGGCTACAGTGACAACCAAGCCTGTCAACGTGATTTATGCTTGCCACGGAAATTTGAAGATTCTAGCTGTTTATGTGCTTTGACTACAGTGTTTTTAGCACTAACAACTAAATCAAATCTCATAACTGTGTTTCTCTAACCCATCTCTCCTTTTCTTTCTGCCTTTTCATCTTTCTTTTTCTGACTTACCCCCCCCCCACTTGCTTCTTCTTCCCTGACTCTGTCACCCCTCCCTCCCCAGTGTGGTGTTTGGCAACAGTAACGGTCTGGCAGTGGTGGACTACGTCCAGAAGACGGTAGTGCTCAACTTGGGTACGGTCGAGCTTTACGGCTCCAATGACCCCTACCAGAGACAGCCCCGCTCGCCAAGAAAGACACGACAGCCCTCTGGAGGTAATGAGGAAAAAAAACATCTAAACTTTTCTGACCATATACAACACTAGAAGTTTCTTTTGCTCATCAGTACAGCCACAAGACCTAACTCACTATTGTTCCACAGCTGACGAATCATACATCTAAGCTTCTTTTTTTTGGCCCAAACTCAAATGCTAGGTGGCTGAACACCAAACTTGCAAGTCACTCTGGGCTAAGCAGAAGATCATTTTCATTTTCGATTTCTTTACACTCAACAACCAAAGTCCACATGTATGTACACACATAGGTAACTAAGGACCAAATGGCTCTTGAATTTATAGTGTTGCCGTTATGTCTGTAATAGCAAAATGCTTGCTCACAATACTTCTGCTCTGTATGTTAATTAGATGCTGTATATCAGGTACTGCGTGGGTGTAAGTCAGATCCTCATTGCCAGTGAACATAGGGGTGGCCATTTCATATCATATTTGAATGTTTTTCTGGACTTTCCACTTACTGTATTTTTGCCTACTGTCTGTTAATGCCCAGCTGCTAAAGCACTGTGGACCTGCTTATCTGTTCTTTCAGCCCCACTAGCTCAGATTGTGTACTAGTAAAGGTCTGGGTTAGAACGTGATGATGGGTTTATGCCAGTGTAGCTTACTAACAATGATTACTTACGCTCCAGTAACCCCACAGGTCCAACTCCCCTGAACTGATCTGTAAACTGATCCAAATACGAGAATGACACAACATTGCATCTAAAATTATGCTATCCAGGCGTAGTTCATAAGACTGACACACAACAAAGCACTTTGACAACACAAATACTAACTCTTTCTATGTCCATCTGCCTCTCTCTGTCTCTCTCTCTCTCCTTCGCGCACACACACACACACACACACTCACAGCCCATCCCTTTTATACACATTGCCACTGCAGCCTCATAGTACCACTGATAGACAATGAGATGCTTTCAGTATGGACACACTGCCACCCTGTGTTAGATGACGGCAGTGCGGCTGCATAGAGGATGCCGCAGTGTCATGACGATGTGCTGCCCATACTTAAGCAAAAGTTTGATGGATGAATTAGTAAGCTGTGTGGATGCTGAGGGATTTATTTTTGACATTTGTGATAGTTAAAGCACAAAAATGCTACGCAACTACCCACGCAGGCACACACACGCAAACGCTCACATATACATAAGCACGTGCACATGTAAATACACACAGAGCATCTGGTGTCACTGACCGGTGAGCAGTGGGCTGGCACCTGTCAGAGCTTGGCGAGCTTGAGCAGTAATCAGGCGTCCAGCTGTGTTTCTCTGCCAATAGGGACTGCTGTCTGCTTGGCTTCCTGCCTCACAGGACAATGTCACACACACACGCACACACATTCATACACAAACGTGCACCCGGCAAAGGGAGGAATTAGACTTAAAACTGGATAAAGAAACACTGAAGATGCACAAAATCTTCCGTATGTTTAAAATATGAGCGGAACCGACAGAGTTCTGTAGGTAAGTTTACCTGTCAAGTGAAGAGAACATGGAAGGAGGATATGGAAATCATCCATTTGGACATGTGGTCCAGTCCAATCTCCCAAAAACATACTGCAACCCTAGTTGATATCTGAGGTTCTCTGTGAAGTGGCAGTATATGATGAAGTAAAAAAGGGTAGTGTCATACACTCACAGAATGAACACCCCAGTGGTTCTTTTTGGCTTGCTTTATTTTGTTATTTCACGAGTTGGAGTTGAATTGTGTGATCTCTGCTGCAGGTCTGTGCGACATTAATGAGGGCTCAGCCACATCAGAGGACCGCTGCAAGTCCCCTACTTCAGGTAATATGTCCTTCAGCGTCTTATTAAAAGAAAAGTGGGAGAAATATAGCAGAGGCTTTGTGTTATCTAGACGTACAACCCAAACAGTGAACCAGTCAAAAATACACCTATAATGCCATGTATTTGAATGCAAGCGGAGATTAATGTTTCTAGTTTTAGAGCCTCTAGTTTTAATACTGTTTTATTGAAACTGTTGCTCATCAAACTGGAACCACACAGAAGGGTTTTTTTGTTGAACCATAAAATTGTCTGGCTGTCAATTTCATTCTACCTCAGTCTTTAGAAGTGCACTGTTTGAGTTTATTACCATACGTTTATGGGTTTTTGAGAGTATTTTCCCATTTGTGCATGCGTTCTTTTACCACTTTGCAGAGTTCAATAGACAGGAATAAATTTGTTTTAATCAAATCTCACATGGAACACTGTGTTATAGGCTGTAAAAGTATCCCAATCTCTATGATGCTAATTCAGTGTGGCAGCTAAGAATTATAAATTGGATGAAACTGTTAAACAAAACTCTGCATTCTGGTAGAGAAACCCATTAATTTACATTAATCAGAGTGTGAGTTAAAAAGTAAAAGTTCAACCTGAAGGGCCTCAGGTACTTTTCACATATCTGGTAACTGTGTAATTGCATAATTTTGAAAATTATACTGCAGTTAATATTTTGAGCAGGGATCTTCTTTCAGTTAAACATTTAAATGTGTCCGGGTGCACTGTACTGAAGCAGATCTGTACGGAACATTATCATTTTATCAGTTTTCATATCAGTGAATATGACCAAATGCAAGCAAACCAAAATGCATTGTCACTTAGCATATTATGCACCACCGCTACATTGCAATAGTCGATCGTGCAGAAGAACTACAGCATGTGTTTCAACTGTAAGACCCTCTGTTGCTCTTTTACTTGCCTCCTTCTTAATCTACGTCATTAGTATTTCAGCTGAAGGTGCTTGAAGACAGAACAGCCCAGATCCATCTCATTAGGAGTAACTTGGCATTAGCCACACTGAAAATAAGCAGCTTTTTAAAAAGGTCAGACAGAAAACAAATCTCAAAAGTCTGGAGTCCTGCTGCTGTTTCCAGGTATGATGGCTGTCCCAGCCCCCCATGTCTGGTGCCACCAGACTGTGGTCTGATACATCTGTCTGCTCTGCATTATTCATAGGACAGAGAGAGATAAGGTGCCTTCCTGCAAAAAAAATGTCTGCCTTAACAGTCATTTAGTCTAGGGATAAGTATTTGGGGTTTTTTTTTTCTTCTGTTTTTTGGTAAGTGATAAGGTCTGCCAGTAGGAGAAAATAATTTAGATTTCTTTTCTACATCACTGGCAAGGTAGTACTCCCCCATAGACCGTGTTTTTCTTTTCTTTTCCTATTTTGCGCACTGAAGTGTTTTAGTTTGATCTGTTTTACATATAATGTACTTTAAATCATTTGAATATTTGCTCATTATGGCATCCACACGAAACAGGGGACTTTTTGATTGAATTGGTTTTCATTTTAGGCACAAATGCAATAAAGATTTAGCTGTCATGTAGACCTTTGATACAAAAAGCAGGCTGTTGTAATATTATACCGTATTCTCTCATCTGTGAATCTGGTTTTAGGGGACAGGGTTTTACATAAGAAAACAGGGTATTTGAGTCAAACCAGTGTCCTGAATTTTGAACCAGCTTTTTATTCATTTATTTATTTATTTTTATGAAAAGGCCACTTTACTACTCAGGATAAACAGCGATAGCTTGCCAAAAGGTGTTTCTAACTGCACATTTACTGTACTTTACTTTCCCCCTTACACCCCCAAAAGTGTTGATGTCAAACAGCAATCTACAGCAATTCTACAATGGAGGTGGTAGAGGAGGTAAGATTGGCCAAAGATTTTCATGAGAGGCTGTGTAGGCAGGACAAAAAGTCCAGATCTGTCCCCCCCCCCACCCTGTCTCTGTCCTCCGTGTCATGGTCACCACAGAGGGAAGAAATAGACAAGAGAATAGAGAGCCAAAGTTTGGCTTCACTTCTGGGTTAGCTTCTGTTCCACTATCTTTTGGTTCTCACTGTATTCAATTATAAACAACAGTAGTTTTTTTTTATTGGTTAAAATGAGTAGGTGCTCGTATTTTACGTCTGTACTCAAATATTAAGTACAAAAGTACACGGTTAGAAAATTATACACCGAGAACTGAAAGCTTGCGGAGCAGAGGCTAACCTGGAAGCAGGGCAGGAACACAGCTGTCTATATACACCTAATACAGCTTAAGTGCCTTAGACACACATTGCATGCTACATGTATGTAGCACGAGTGTCATATTGTAAATGTGCCTGCGTGTGATATATGTCCTGACCTCCTACAACAGACTCCCTGTGTACATTATGAGTTATATGATTGGCGTTCTCTGTCCATATACAATATGATGACACCACAGAGCGAGCAGAGAGCAACTCATCTGTCTTTGTGTACCTTCAGTGTGTGTTGATGAAATTATTAGTTATCAACAGCTTTTTACCTGATCAGTTGAAAGTAATGCTTTTTTTCTGTCGAAGTAGGGGTTCTGGATCCTACCCTCTTTCAGATTCAGGTGACAATGAGTACGTATCTAAAATGACTGCTACATCAGAGACTAGAGGTTTGACCTTACCCAGATCGCTCCTTCTCAAACCAACGTCATAGATTCTTTTTAACTAGCCTGACCTCATTTAATTAGTCTGAACCTTGTTAAAAGTTTCACAAGACATGTTTTTAAAAATATTCTAAGCCTTAGAATATGCAGTACATTTTCCCAATAGTCCTCCTATTAGCTTTGTTGCACCTGTGAGGGCAGACACGTCGCCCCTTTATTATTCTTATCGGTTCATGTAGTTTGGTGACCTCACGTAATTCCCAGCATAGCTCCACCCAACTTCAACCTGAGCAGAGGTCTAATTAGCCAGAATAAGTGGAAACACCTGTGTGGATATGCAGGGCCCTTAAATTAAAGTAAATAGACGGTAAGAGTAAGCCATGTGTTCACTATAGATTGCAGATTTGTGTACATAAATTATGGACAGGAGCTGGACAACAGCTGGACAATCAGTGAAGTATCAGACATTCAAATTATGCCTCTGCCACTTTATTTTGTAAAATGGAAACAAAAAATGTAATTCTAATTTAGGGGGAAAAACAAATAATAGAAAAAAGTTAAATCCAGCCCAATTCGAGCTTGAGGGTTTTTCTATAAACTTTTTTATTTGTTAAAGTGGGTCTCTTGTCAGTTTTTGAACCACAAAAACAACTTATCACATAGTGTTTCTCCTATTTCTTTCTCCTACAGACAGAGAAATAATACCTAAGACCTCCATGTATAAGTTCGCTCTTTTAAAAGATGGAATGCTTTGTGAACCGGAGCTTAAAACCCAATGCATCTTGCAATATATGAAACATATGGATTCAGACAAGATGAAGAAGTGGACAGATGTGATTATGGTTATTTGCACACATACAGTAATCAAGTGTATTTTGTTCTAGTTAAGACAGTTTTGGGTAAGTGTGCCTAATATAGTTATTAATGAAAGTTCAGCTAGCCTACATTAACTAACAGTAGACTACTTCAGTAACTACTGACCATCTTTTCCACTGTCTTCTTCCATCTCCTGTTCAGTATTTTCTGTTTCCTGTTACCTTCTTGTTCTTGGTGCATGCTCCTGTGGCATGAGGGTCCTGAATGGCTGTGCAGTTTTGATGTGTCTTACTGTAGCAGTCCTCTCTTTCAGGGCATTGTGCAGTCAGAGGTCACCTCCTTTGTTTTGTCTTTCACAGCATGCCTCTGTGACATACAGGGTTGTCTCTGAGTCCTTACGCAGTGTCTTCTCCTGTGAAAACCATTTTGGCTCCTCTACTCAATTAAATAATCCCAATCCCCCTTGGCACTTGTTCCACAACCTTTTGTTGTTTTCGTGTATTTTAGCTTTGTGCACAATCATAGCCCAATGCTAGTTATCTAGCTTTGCATGGCATTGTGTGTTAGCTTAGACGTGTGTTTGTAAAGAGGGATGTTCTCTTTTTTCCAGCAAAGATGTCACGGAAATTAAGCTTGCCTACTGAGCTAAAGCCAGACTTGGGTAAGCCTTGACTTCGTGTCTCCAAACAATTTGTATGGAAATGCAGTATATCTTTCTCACTTCAACTGGACTTCACCACATTCCATTAGTCCAGTTTTATCTGGTTATTAGCCTCAAAATTGGCAAGCTGCGCAGACGTTCTCCTAAGTTTGCATGAGACAAAAGTAGCACTGATCTGACCAGAATTGAAATTAATTGATCTAAATCAAAGTGTTGGAATTAAATTCAGTGTGAAATTTTCTGCTGTGCTCTGACTCCCACTTTTTGACCTTGGTGGGGGTTCTTCTAGTGGTCAGTGGTGCTAAGCTAAACTATGCACACTCCATCTCACCGTAAAGCTTTCTGTAACTTTTGCAGCTTTCTCTTTCTCTTCTGTGTTCTCCATGTCTTCTGTTTCTCTGTCTGATTGGTCTGTTTAAAATTCCCCAAATAGAAATATTGTCACTTTAAAAAAAAGAAAGAGACATTTTCTTCTTCAGGGGTGTACAACATTCTTCTAAAGCACCAAGAACATCGGATGCGACATTTTTAAAGGGTCAAATTAAAATGTGCAAGTGCCAACACGTTTACCTGTATGCTTGTTTAGGAGTTCAAGTGTTATACATGTAACCAAAGTGCCTGATAGCCGGTTATTTCATACTAATAAAACTGCTGATTGGGGATGGAACATTTTTAAAATGTTGATTGGTCTGTGAAAATGTGCAAATGCATAATTGCATTGAATTTGTTTCTATTGTATAATATATAATATAAAGCATGTATTATATAAAGTCACTATCAATTAGGTTTCAGGTGATGCTGCTCTGTTTACTAAATGACAGTTAAAATTATGAGATCCATCTGTCATAGAGATCAAATTAGACCAACCTTTTATACATTTACCCACTGTTAGAAATGCAATCTCATACTCTTGGATTTCTCTTCCAGTTTTCTGTATCTACATTGTCAATATCTTACAGAGATCAGTCATAAACAAATACAATTGTTACACAACTGGTATGTGTTGAGTTTGCTGTAAAATTTCCACCCAAATGCATTTAACGTCCAAAGTGTTTCATTTACTACGACACTAAGAAAAGCTGTTTATGTTTATTTTTATTTGTCATTTTCTTTTGTATGTACAGTACAGTGTCCACATCTGTGTTGTCTGTCTTGTGATTTTACTGCTTTGCGGGTGCTTTACCTCTCTCTGTTTTCTCCTTACTGTCCTCCTGTCTGTATGCCCGCCGCGGGGTGCCAACCCATTAGACCACCGGGACAATTCTTTCAGCCGCTCGCGCTCCTCCAGCGTCACCAGCATCGACAAGGAAGCACGAGAGGCCATCAGCTCCTTCCACTTTTGCGAGACCTTCGCACGGAAGGGGGACAGCGCCTTGACACCCTGCCTGTATGTGGGCACCACCCTGGGCACCGTGCTGGCTCTAGCTCTCACATTGCCACCTGCTGGGGAGCAACGGCAACTGCAGCCAGTTATCATTTCACCTACGGGTGGGTAATGGAAAATCAGAAGGGAGTGATGTGTCACAGTTTTGTCTATAGTAGGTGAAAAGCAGATTGACGAAAGGATGGAGAAAATGTAGTTAATAATGCAAGTTGTTGCTTTTGGGTTAAAACTAAAATTTGTGCAAACTGTCTTATGCTGTCCACAATATGGCTATTATTAAATCAGAGTTAAAGGGTTTTAAAACAACTATGAAAACGAAAAAAGCCACTGAATTTAAATTCAAATACCAGTAACAAGCCTTTCCCTTCCAATCATCAGGCATGTTGGTACGGCTGAAGGGCAGCATCATGCGGATGGCTTTCCTGGACTCAACAGGTTCCCTGCAGCCCCCTGCATATGAGCCTTGGTATGAACCCAACGTTACAGCAGATGGTGAAGAAAGAGAGAAGGTCCGTAAGCGCAGGCCCGTCTCAGTGTCCCCTTCCACCTCCCAGGACCTCAACGAGAGCCAGTACGCAGTGGTGTGTTCAGAGAAACAGGCCAAAGTCATGTCCCTCCCCTCCCAGACCTGCATCTATAAACACAGTATCACAGAGACCTCCTTCATCCTGCGGGCAGATGTGGTGCAGATGAGCCAAGGCGTGTGTGTGGCGTGTTTCTGTGCCAATGGCCACATCATGACCCTCAGGTGAGAAACATGTCAGTCTGCGTCAGCCGGAAATAGCTGGTTATTATTAAAATGTATCAGTCAAAGTCAGCTTGAATAAATCACGTTCATGTCATTAGATTTAAGTAGATTTGAGCTGCCTTCTGTTGTGCTCTGAGTTTTTTGTGTTTTTAAAACAAAAGGAGGGTCAGTATATTTGCGAATATTGGTCAGTATTGCCATGACAACCACACAAAATCTTTTGAGTATGAAACACTAAAAAAAGGGAAAAGGTGATTACTTATAAGGAAGTACAGTGTCAAGGTGTAAGCTAGTTGATGAGAGAGCTAGGTTAGATCAGTTCTGACCAATAGAGGAACAGGAGGTGGGCACAGGTGCCTGATTATGAGCTCACTGGGGTCGTGCATGAGGATTGAGATGGAAGTTGGGTATTTAGCCGTATTTTGGCAAAAATATGAGTATTTGGGACATTCTGAGCCCACAGATGGACTATGGAGAAGTGGATTAGGCTGCAGAAACAGTTTGAGAAGTTTATTTGGACGTTTTTTTCACAATGAAACTTGTCACTATTGGAATCCATTTTAATCAGTGTGAATTCAAGCTGACCACAGCCTTCACAAGACAGATTTAAGGGGGGAGCATCACTTCAGTGTTATGTGATGATGGAATTATCCTTGATACAATGTTGTTCTCACTGCTAGCTTTGTTATATGTCATTTATCCATTCATAATTCCCCGTATTCTACAGGTATAAAACAACTGTTGTTTGTCGAAGTTCCAGTTTGGTTTAACAATATTGTCGGGACAACAGATTGTCTTTTAAATGGCAGAAATAAATGCTGTAACCACTGAGGCAGAAAGGATCACCATATTATGTCCTCAATTAAACTTTCCCTTTTGCTCAAGTTGTCATTCAAAGTCAGACGCAAACTTTTGTCCTCATGCACACCCACAACAAACCCACCCACACACATCCTCAGACCTCTATCCTTATGCGGGCCTGCCATTGACTATCATACTTTAACCCCAAGGCTAACCTTAACCTTTAACACTACACTTAACACCTTTAACGTTGTCCTAAATTTAAACCAACATGTCAAGGTTAGGAACTATTTTCATGCAGTGTTTGAAGGGTATAAGTGAGGAGGGGTCTATTAGTCTGTCGCTCATCCTCATTAATCTTTCCCTACGTCCCCTCACTTCCCCAGAGGAGAGAGACGGAGACAGAACAGCCGTCCATATGGGTGTCTGACAAAGCAAGGATGCCCAGCTGTCTGCCTGTCTGTGTATGCATGAACATTACCCTCAGTGATTCAGGAGATTGAACTATGCTAAATACAGGGTTGAAAAAGTCAGTGATAGTGATAAAACTTGACATATTTGCTCTCTAATATTTACTTCAACAGCCACAGTGATCATGTGTTTAGGTTCTGACCAAAGCTACAATATAAAAGGCATTTACTGGCAGCCTCATGATATTCTTTAAATCTAAAATCTCTTAAATCATTTCTGTGTCCCCTTTCTAGTGTGCCGGGACTGAGACCGCTCATGGATGTAAACTACCTGCCTTTGACAGACATGCGGATAGCCAGAACGTTCTGCTTCACCAACCTGGGTCAGGCCATGTATCTCTGCTCCCCCACTGAGATCCAGAGGATCACTTACAGCCAGGACATCTGTGAAAACCTACAGGTCAGTTCTATATACAGTACAGTATGCATATGGATGTAATGAGTCATGGTTCAGGATTTGGGATAGAAAACATATAATAAAAACAATTGACATGATCATGTAAAATAACTGGAGCAAATATCTTTGGGAACATACATTCAAAGTATGTATGTACTGTATATGTATATCTATATTTTACCTGACAAACTGTACACTAGACTCTGTGTGTAGTACAGTATGCGTATGTGTACTGTAGTGGCTAACAAAACACTGTATAAATAGACATTGGCAGTTAAACTGTATGTAGCAGGGTAATGTGTGTGTTGATGTTTCAGGAGATGCTGGGTGAACTTTTTACACCAGTGGAGACACCAGAGGCCCCCAACAGAGGGTTCTTCAAAGGTCTCTTTGGGGGTGGAGCACAGTCACTGGACAGAGAGGAGCTATGTATGCCAAACCTACACATACCCAGATATACACTGGTTCAGACTTTGTTGATGCAACCTCTCACTTACACATCTCTCCCTGTTTTTTTTCCGTTCGTCTCTTAACTCAGTCGGTGAGATAGCAGCTGGAAAGGCATCCCGAAGTCTGGCCCAGCACATCCCAGGCCCGGGTGGCATCGAGGGCATGAAGGGGGCAGCCTCTGGTGTGGTTGGAGATCTGGCGCGCGCCCGGATAGCACTGGATGAAAGAGGCCAGAAACTGGGCGAGCTGGAAGAGAGGACAGCTGCCATGATGTCCAGCGCAGATTCCTTTTCCAAACATGCCCATGAGGTAAAAAAAAAAAAAAAAGTCTAAAATCTGGAGAGAACAGTACATCCCATGTGACGTCAGAGCAAGGACACCGTAGCTGGTTATGCTTGTACACATACATATCTGTGTACAGTGGTTAACAGAATGAAAATTCAGTCTTGGCTGAAATAAATAGTTTACTGAGGAATAGTCTTCTAAAGGCAGGAGACACTGGTAGTAATATGGATTACCGCTGTTTCAGTTGCAGCTCTGATTTGACCACCAGAGCTGGTTACAACAGAGTTGTAGACTTATTAAGAAAAGAAGAGAAAAGAAATGTGCATCACAGCAACTGTTCATTTTATTACATAAACAATTAATTAAAAGCCAATAAATTAAAACACATATGGTGCAGTGCAGTGGAATAGTGTACATATTCCTGAATACTGACTGCTCTGCCTCCTTAAAATTATTTCAGAAATATTACTCATTTACACTATGTGCCCACTAGAGGGCAGTATATGCCTGTGGAAAGGTACAGTACTGTGTGACTTACTCTAATGTCCACATGGGCGGTGTCACTTCAAGATTTTCTTTTCACAAATGAGATAGACATAGATTCTAAAATAATAATAATAATAATAATAACTGTATTTATGTAGCACCTTTAAAAACAGTTTACAAAGTGCTTCGACAGACAAAGCAAAAGCAGCATACCTAGAAAACAATATAACAACAGAAAGCCAAACAGTAAAACAAAACAAAAGCAAGATCAAAATTAATGATCAATAAATACAAATACAAATAATTGAAACAGTAAAAGCAATAAAAAGACAATGAAGCAAAACAAAAGCAATATATGTGAGGTTATGTTTGTCAGGTTTCCTGTTTCCTGCAATATTTATAATTTGACCAGGCAAACCAAAATGAAAGCAAAAATGTAATCATTTTACGATTATAAAATGAACTTCAGTGACAGCAGAAGGATCAGTAGCTGATGAGGGACTTTTAAGCCTTGAATTAATCATGAGAATCATGGGTTGTGTAAGTCACCAGTTGGAAAGGTATTCCTCATATTCTGAACCCTGTTCTCAATCCAACATTTCCTCTGTTTCCAGATGATGCTGAAGTGCAAAGACAAAAAATGGTACCAGTTCTGATCAGTGACGGGGGAGGAGCAGAGCTCCATGGACACAACTGTCACCTTCCATTGGCTCATTTGGACTCACCGTGAACCCCACCCATCCGTCTGTCTGTTCATCCATCCCTCCAAGCCTTCTTCACTGGGACACTTGGGATTTTCTTCCCTAGCACAATGTTGAATACTGTTCTTACCTCAGTCTTAGGGTGGAACTGAGGGGTAGACAGGGGAGAAGGACAAGCTCAGAGGGAGCAAATAAATTGTCTTTTATTATGTTCTTGTCTCTTTGTTTATCTCTGTTCAGCCTCTCCTCTGATGTAGCCAATTGGCCCACGCACCTGGAGATTCTTCATTCTCATTTGCCAAAATGTCCTTTACTGTTGTCTCCACCTGAGCCCATCAGGGCCAGTATTCAAACCGACGAACACAGCTGAAAAAAGACAAATATTTAATGAAGAAACAGACTACAAAAAATTCTTAAAATGTAAAAAGAAGGAAAAAGAATCTAAATACATCATTATATATACATAAATCTAATAAATGTGCAACACTGTATCCACTTCCGAGTGACAAGTACTAAAGAAAGGGATAACTCATCGAGGAGACAGGAGCAGGGTGTGAAGGCCGAAGGAGGCAGCGTTGGAGAGCAACAGGAAGTGCTGCGACAGTGACGCCTCCTCTATGCAGAGAGTCACAGGGATAAAAGCAACTTATTCTTATGTACACTGGATATTTCACTCTAGACTCTCCTCTGTATCTTACAGACTTTCATATCGTTACCAACAGTGTGTGTGTGTGTGTGTGTGTGTGTGTGTGTGTGCGCGCGTGTGTGTTAATTTCTATTTTCTTGCCATTCCTCTATTTGTTATTCGTTGGGTTTTTTGCTCTGTCTGTATTATTGAAAAATCTCTTATTTTTCTATTGTTGTGAAAGTGGATGATATTTGATTTGTTGAAAAATACGTTTTGTGGCTTTTGTCTAACAACTCATTAATTTCTCCTTATGAAAAGGGCTGGAATCTAAAAGGAGGGCAAGGATATAAAAGGCATATATCATTTAGTACTCACGGACATGGCAACATCAGAATTCTTGACTCTGAAATCTTAAAGCAAGTGCGTATGATCCACACGTTTTTTGTTTACCCGAGAATTTCATTTATTGACCTATCTGATGTGATGTTAACTGCCTCCCTCATCCTCTTAATGTCATAAGCTTCCACAGTTTGGCTTAGTCTGTGAGTGTGACTACAATTGCTGATGAGATCAGTCTTAAATACAATAATTGTCTAGCCAGATTTGGTGGGTTCTCAGGAGTTTCCAAATTCTGGAGTACACATCAGTTTGGAGGTTACATACACATTAATAGAAATCCTATTTATGTGTATTATTATATGCAGGATAATAGAATATGGATATCTAATCCTTTAAAAACAAAAATTTGAAACATATTTCAGTTTTTTTGCTGTCAGTTGTCTGTATGAGAAAGTTGTCAGTGTGATTTCTTTGTTAATATTTATTTATTGAGGTGCAAGAGACAGTTGTGTTTGGTGTCAGAAACGTTCACCATCATTATTATCTCGTTTCTATTTCCATATTTGCAGTAAAGCTCAAATGTGGTGTATCTCTCTGTCTACCTGGCTTTTAACCTTTATTTGTATATAAGTAAATAGTTTGACAATCTAAGACCAACTGGAAAGTAAATGTCGAGGTTGCTCAAGCAACATTAGAGGAGAGAGGCCATATTTTTTCTGACGCCAAAGAGTTGCTTTAGCTTTTCCATTGCATTATCATTTGGCTCGTCACTCCATGAGTCTCGACACCAGACAGTATACAGTAATATGTGTTATACAGTATATGGCTTCACCCATGGAGTGCAGACCCAGGATCAGGTCCATTTAGGAATATTATCACCTTCATCACCTTTCAGGGTTCAAGAAATGGAGCAAGTTGCAATGGAACTCAGCCATTTATAGTATTATTGTATCACAATATGTCATAAAATGTAACATTTGGACTGATGTTTAATGTTTAAAGTGGCCTAACTGTTGGTTGATAAGGCTGTTTCCTTAAAACAAAAACCTGAACCATTCAACTGCAGCTCAGACACAACAATATTTATGGTATTCATCTGTATGTGTGTGTGTGTGTGTGTGTGTGTGGGAATGTGTGTGTTTATATGTCTGTCTGTGTGTCAGGGTGTTTTCATGTGTGTTCAAGTGATCTAATTTAAGATATTAGGTTTTGGTTGTCTAATAATTGATGTTGATGTCCTAGTCCCAGCAGTCAGCAGTCTGTGTCCAGTTGAGTGTCTGTTACACTAACTAAAGCCACCAATGACGATAAAAAGATAACAATAGGATAATGAGCATTAGAGGATGACCTCTAAATTCTGGTTTCATTTAACTTGCGCATGTTCAGTCTTTGCACACATGCTTCGACTCTCGTTCACTTATCAATCTTTGCCTTTGTCCTCTGAATTCTCTCTTCCTCCAGTGAGTCTTCCTGACTCTACTGGTTCCACAGCTACAGATTTGGCCTTCTCTGTGTTTAGTAAGCATTGTAGTGTGGATGTCGGTAGGTAGCTCCGGTCTGTCTTTCCCCCCCCAAGGTGAAGAAGAGGAAAAAAAAACAACTTCAGGAAAAATAACTAGTTTTAGCTAGAGGTCATCCCCGAAAACCTGTTCAATGTCTTTCCTTCCGATCCAACTGTTATTTGTGTTTCTGTTTTTCTTTTTTTTCAATGTTATACTTGGTTTTTTTTTCATGTTTGAGTGATTTGTTTCTTGTCCATGCACTCCAGTATGCAGTATTCTTACCCAATCCAATCCACACACTCAAACAACAAGAGGGAGTCCTGTCTATCTGCCATATGCCATCTTCTGTCCTGGATTCAACAGTTATCAGTGGGTTGCAGTATTTTTCTCATTGTAGCCAATTTTCTTGTACAGTTTTATGCAACTTTCACATGGATGTTTATGACTTTATCTGCTGCCACAAACGTTTAGAAATTCTGTAGATAGAGATTACTGTGCAATGGAAAATAAAAGTGGAAAATGTATTTTTGTCTTAAAGCATCTTTTAAAAGATCTTACCCTATGTTGAAAATATAAAGATTTCACTCTGTTCAGATGAAAAAACAGCATATATTTCTGCATTGTAATATTGGGAGTGCATATAAGGGATGGAGTGTACTGACAAGTGTAATGGTGTACATAGTGAAGGTACGTATGTCCATTCTAAGACAAATACTGTTTGTAAAGATGAGGCTGTGAATGGGAAATTTCCATATTTGCATCTGTACACTAGATGGCAGCAAACACACGTGGTTGTCTATACATGCAATTAGACTGAACAGGGAAAAGATGTAGCGTGGTCAACAAACAACCCTTGTAGGGCAATCTACTGCCCTACAAGTTACTATTAGGTGATCTAACCAGGTTATATTTGACTTTATGTTAATAAAATAACACATTTATGGATAAAGCAGAAATTGGTCATAGAATTTGAATATAAAGCAAGAAGCAGATCTGTTCAATTTCTTCAGTTTGAGTCACTGTAATAGCTGACTTTGTCAGCGTATGGTCTGTTGTGTGCTAATACTGTATTGCCCCCTTTCTTAGAGAACACAATCCTGTATTGATCACACTAAGTGACTTCCGAATGTGCTCTCTGGTTTCTTTAAAGTCATGACACAGGTGACGAAGTGGTCAGTCAGTGGAGCTCTTGAAGGTCACCTTTATTTTCCAGCATAAGAGGTCTTTTTACTCTCGGCTGGTTTTCCAAGTTCTGTACTTGAATTACAGGCAATGGCAAAGTACCTTTAAGTGACCCTGATCGTGATTTTTGGTAAATGTTGTGTCTGCCACTAGAAACATATTAATTATCTTACACCGGGAGGCTTTCTCTAGTATTTCTCCACTTGACTGCCTTACAATACACCACTACTATTAGGAATATACCTCTTGAATCAGAGATTTTCCTAATCTCAGTCAAGCTTCTCATTGGGGTCAGTAAGTTCACCCAGTGCTGTATTTGCAGTGACTTGGATCAATTACTGCAGCAACCAGAGAGGCTTCCAGCTTGGCTGACGATTTCCTGTAGGAAGAAAGATTTGCACACTGTAACCGTACATTGTCACTTAATGCACTTAATGCACTTACTGGACGTCATGTGCGACCACGCCTGGTGACTCATGGTAGTTTGAATTCAGTGCGAAAGAATTAGTCAAGACATGAAGCCAGACAAAGCAATATTAGAAGAATAAAATATATCTATTTTTACCTTGCATGGTAACTAGAATTCTTAGGCTTTCCGGATGAATGAATAAGTAATAAACCAACACACACACACACACCGTATTGTAAATAAAACTATTGATTGCTGGCTTGAGGGATAAAGCAGACCATGATTGAATATCTTCTCTGGAGCTGTTTTATGATCAATCTAACAAAAAGCAGATATAATAGTTCCATAAGTTGATGGTCCCTATGGCAATACTGTTTTTTAATCGAGTCTGTAAAAATGTCATCTAGTCTGCTAATCTGATTTAAGAACAAATTAGGCAAATCAGAGTTGTGCTTTCCTGTAATACCAACAAATTAACAAGCAGCAGCGTTCTTCCTCCTTTTCTAAACAGGAGTTTTTTTTTAAAACTTGTTTGCTAAGAAGATGTATATGCAGAATTCATGTATAAAATTCACAATTCAATAAAAAAATAAAACATCTAAGGAAAAATACATACACCAAAAAGTATTCTAGTATATACAGGAAGTGGTTTTGTCTCCCCTCCTCCTTACCTTGTACTCTCTCTTCCCATATATAATGAATAGCGGTTATGGCCTTGTGGCGTATCATCACCGCTTCTTTACGTATACAAAACTATCAAACAAAGTGGTGTCATAATTTTATTATGAGGAGTGCATGTTTTTCATCAAACATAAGCTTCTGTGGCTGTGAGAGGTTGAAGGGTAAGTTAAGGGGAGACTGAAAGATAGAGACAGAGGGAGGGAGATTGGGAAGGTGATGAAAAAAAAAAACATGTTGATTTGTTCAATTTGACTGAAGCCATGAAGAGAAGGTCACTGGGGAGAAATGTTTGTTGATGCATACTGTTTGAACTGCCAACCTTGTTAGCACATGCACAAACGCACACAGATATAGGGTTAGGCCATCCAGAGCTGAGCTCACTGCTCAGCAAATGACACGTCAGTGTGACTGTTGCCGTGGTGACTGGAAACATGAATGACCTGGGCCATGTCTGCACAGCAGGAATCAGCATGACACCTGAGGGAAACAGGAGGAGAATGAGCTGCCCAAAATGTTTTAGCTTGATTTAAACCATCCTTATAGTCAGAAATATAAGATGTTTTATGTGTTTTTTTTCTCACTGTATATTATTTAAGAAGATAAACCATAAATCAGTAATGACAAGCAATGCCAGGTTTTGTTTTAAAATATGTCTATTAATTCTATGAAACAAAAACCGTCACATGATGTTTATTGTTAAAGACGGATGAATCTGCCATCTAAAATGCTACTGTTTCCTGGGCAAAAGACCAAAAGCCATCCAGTTTGATGACATCAGTAATTTTGTTAAGGAAGGTGTTGATAGATATCTCATTTCAGGGGCATAAGCTGTTCAATTTCAAGTTTAATATCCTGTGTTATTTTGTTATTGGATGCTTTTTCTTCTATTTACATTGATATGTTGATTTATCTTCAAGCCTGAAGATAAATAGCTAAATATAAAGAACTAGTTTAGATCTACTTTTATTCAGATCAAATGTATGGGTGGACCATCTGTTCAGTTGGACGCCACTTTCAAATGTATGATCAGATCCTTTTGACATGCTCCACTCACCTATTTTTGTATCTACTGTAAGTACAATACAAGATTTTATAGGGGCCTATCTAATTCACAGCACATTTAACAATCCGTTTATATGTCAAATAAATGGAGAACAGGCTAGCTAGTTCTGGCAGACAACTTCAGCACAGTTCACACACATGACACTCTACAAGCTGCAACATAAATCCCACACCTTTGGCAAGAAGGCGGTCTATTTAAGCCTTCCCTGCCCACTCTTTTGCACTGCTGGCCTGCTGTTGCACTTTGCAAACTCTGCTGTAATTCTTTCACAAAGGCTTTTTGTTCCTTCTGCTAAACATGTCGCACCTCATAAGGAAGCTCGCCTGCTGACAGTCTAATAATTTTGCTTTAGGAGGGCTTTGTGGAAGAATAATCCCATAGACCTTTTCTATGCCAGACATTTTGACATATCGGGAAACACGCAGGTGTAATTAAATATGGCCGCATTCTATTTAGGTTAAATCGTCTCAGTGCTCTGCTATTATGCATGCATGGTTGCTAACTAGAGCCTACCAGGGACACTTACTGGAACCCAACCATCATTAACCAAATTAGTTTCACTTGTGCCTTTCCTGCTGTGACAATTAAGTCAAAATGTCTGCTGTGAAAAAGGTCGTTTTTTTTTTTTTTGGGACATCGAATTTACTCTGAAGTCTTCACAACACCAAGGTAAGCATTAGCTAGCTGCTTGTGCTAACATGTAGCCTACTGTTTATGAGTGCCAATGTCTTGGCTGTTCATTTGGTGTTTTTTGGTGCTTGGCAACATTAGGCTGTGGATGCTGCTGTCGTATTTTATTGAAATACTGCATGTGGTGTATTTATGTGTTTTGCCTGCTAATGTCTGCTTTTATGGTGCTGTTACAGTGTCTTCCTGAGTGCAGTATATTCATTGATATTGTGAATTGTCATTGCTGAAGTCCTTTTTTTTTTGTTTCTGGTGGCAAATAGGCATATACAATATGATGCTCTCCTGGTGTTACATAGTGGTGAAATATGAATGCTAGCTGGAGTAATGAGTGTTATGGGCTGAATTGGTTTTGCAACATATTTCCCCCCAGTTGTTCTTCCTGTTTCTGCTGAATCTCCTGTTGGCTCCTTCTCTGAAGTTAGTTGAGGGTTATATTGTATATTGGCTTTGTAGGGACGTAAACATGACTGTTGTCTTGCACACATAATCATTTCCCTGTAATACTGGCTTCATGGGAAAACTCAACATCGTCACACATTCACATTTTCTACAAGCATTTCTTAGAAATATTTCAGTCAAAAACAAAGGCTTTCTGTGCCAACTTCCTTTGCTGTTTTGCATCTAACTGCCAAGCTGCTGTTGTGCTGCCAACCATCAACTTATCATTTTAAAAAGAATTGTCTGCTTTTTTGTGTGAATTTAATGTGTAATTTAATAATTACTGGCTGCATGAAGTGTCTTAGCCTTCTGCACATCAAGTGGATTTCTAATTTTAGATTAATCTATTCTCATGTCAATAGATAGGCCTAGTAGTTTCCCTACACTGGTTGCCGGTGCTTTGTTGGGTCTAGATGGCGAATATCAAATCTATATATGCTCTGTATTCACAACGTGAGTTAGGTGACTGAACTGGTATTTTATTTGATGCTCTATGCGTGGTTTGAATAATTTTGTTTTTGGATTGAGGTTCACAGTGTATTAGATGAGTTCACTTTCAACTGGTTCGCTTGAAATTATAATTGTAAACAATGAATATGGACATCCATATAATAATTACTGAACACCCATTCACATGTTGATGCTATAACATTACGTCTCATTTAATAAAAGTGATATTTTAATGGCTTTTATATGTAGCAAGACTTAATATCTTTATCAAAGCATACTGTATGACATCATCCTAATGCAGATTTGAAATTTGAACATAAATCCATATGAAGAGTATGAGTTAGTATGTGGTCTCTGGTAAGAAATCTGCCACTTCTCACTCTTCAGAGATTTAAAAAAAATGGAATTAATATAGTTTGGGGCTGGTTAAAATTGTAGATTTGCAGACATACAGTGACTATTCATGTCAGTAAATACCGTAGGGAGGATCGAGTTTGGAAACATAATGAGTGTCTTGGCTTACTGTGACTATGCTTCTATAGACTGAGGCCAAAAGGATGACTTCATGTTGACTGTTTCTACAAGCAAATAAGGAAAAACAAATGCACTATTAAATGGTGCCTCTGGATATTGTTTCATCTCTAGTTCTGTTAGAAAAATCTGCAGCATATTCCTTTATCCGTCTGATTTGAACCAATTTTTCCGTTGCTGCTGAAAAGGCATCTCTCGCTCTCATAATAAAGAGGCAGAACTTGAGCTTTTAGTCAAGGCTCATTTAAATACATATGTTTCTGTTTGGTTTAACTGTACCCAATTAACACCCAACCCGCACATAACAGAGACGTGTTAAAAGGATCATTTGCTCCAATATGTCAAGCTGAGAAACATCTGTGTTTTAGAAATAAGTGGAAGATCATCTGTATTCTCTCTCTCTGTCTCTCTCTCTGTCTCTCTGTCTCTGTGTGTGTGCGGAAAGGGAGAGAAGGGTGTCTAACACAGACATGGGTGTGGTTGGAACTCTGACCTTGTAATTTTAAAATGGCTTGAACTCAGTACTTCTCTTCCTGGTGGAGTGAACAGAGTCTGAAGGCTCAGTGTTGGAGATGTGACCCTGCTGCCCTCTGATTGGTCAGTCACATGCGCTCCTCTCTGCCCTTGAGACAAGACTCCCGTTGGGCTATGATGCCTCTCTTTTTATACATGTGTTGTCCCCTTTCCCTCACAGGCCTAGAGGACTGCTATGAAAAAATAATGCAACATAAAATACAAACCAAATACATGTACTCACGTTTAGACCTTTCGCAGAGAGGGAATGGGCACAAATGCAAAAGACGACGTCATGGAATGCAGACCAAAACAAAATGGCCGCCATCCAAACCCTCAGCCTGCGCGACCAATTTCAATTTGCTGTAATATGAGGTTTTGAAATACCACAGCACTAATAAACACAAATTGAGGTCTTGTGTGTATAATTACAACAGGCACTGAAGTGGAGTTTAATCAGTCTGGTTCTGTGAGCCATGACTAAGGGATGGAAGACTTGTTCCTAGAGAGAGGAGATGGTGGAAAACCGGTCATGTCTTGCCTTCTGTGAATGTTGCGGTCATATTATAGCTGGTCTATTTTAATACTATATAACATACAGATATCCCACATGTAATCGTTCTGTATTCTTTATCAAATTACAATCCTTATGATCATTCTATTATATATTTGTTTGAGACTTCACTCTCCACGTAAATTGAGAGCTGCATTATTCCGATTAAGGACTTTTTGCTGTTTGCTACTAATCTAGCCTTTTAAAAAGAAAATCTAAATTAATTAATTGTGGGTATATTTTGTAATAATATGATGAGTGTTTTTGATGCATTTGTTCTGTTAGACCCAATTGCTTGTCTAATGGCAAAATTAACTATACTCTTGAAACAAAAGAGTAGGCAGTAAAAAAAGAAATGCCTACAATTTAGGGCCCATTTGTGCAAGGATTTGTTGTTAGTGAAATCCTTGAACATTTCACTTGCCGAAATATTTAATGCTGTTTAGAAAAGAGTGGCTTGGCTTCTCCTGGAGAGGGACCGTTTCAATATGCAAGGCATGCCGTGTTTTAGCATAAAAGGAATGAAACTTTAATGGCTGGTTTGAAAGCAGCCGCAGAGCTGCAGCGGCTAGCACCAGATAATTTGACTGCATGAGATAGTTCCACCGTTAGTTCCATCATTAACCCGTAACTGCATTCAGGGGAGTTTGCAAAGTTTCTTTTTAATCATGTATGTAATTAATTTTTACTGCTTCCTTTTAATTATTGCTTTAATGTTGTGCGATGATTTAATGTGGATTAAAATGCAGAGGAACACATTCTCCAAAGCGCAAGCAATATACTTTTAAAATCTTCTCTTTCTTTACTTTCAAAAACTGATGGGCACTCAGGTGAAACACACTCAGGGAGGTGAAGGTCAAGGAGGTGCAATCCCAGCCACACTGTAACATCTGGCAGCCCCTTTCATGTGTCCTGGTTACCATAACAAATTCATCAAGGATGTACTGTCTGCCATAATGCATATTTGATCATACCAGAAGATCTAATCTATTGGTTGCACCTCATCAATAATTAACTGTCTCAGCAAGGTATCTGTTTATATTTCCTGTATGGCAACAAGAGACTGTCTATATTACTGAGATTAGCATGTGGAAGGACATTCTTTGTTGCTGCACAGCAGCTGCTACTGTATTGTGCACCATTTTGTATAAAGAATGACTATATGTGTCTTATCTACTCAGGTGTGTAGAGTAACAAATACCCAAGCCCCTTCTCAAATATTTGTTCAATATTCCCAGGAGACCCATAATCCAAAGGTGCAGTCCAAGGGCTCTTGTGGGAGTAATAAATACCCATGATCCTTATCTAGGCCACACAGATCCCCCGTCTGAGGAGGAGAGAGCCAGGTTATCATTTCTCTTTCAAACACACCACTAATCTGTCCAGACTGGAAATGCCTGTAATTTCCCAACAGGGATAGGCTGTAGGCTGTGTGCGGGCTGCAGCAGCACGCACCATTAATGATGATGATCGAATCCTGGAAAACGCACATAGCCATTTATCCTCAATTTTTCATTGACCAATTTCAACAGAGAAGGGAGAGGCATGTTTAATTAACTCACATTAGGTGTTTAGGTATGTCAAAAGTGTTTTTGGATAATTATGGCATAATAGGAAATTGTTAAAAATGTCCACTGACCTGTTCTGTTGGAGGTGCCCCTTTATCAAAATGCCATAAAGCCAATCACCAACTGGGAGGGAACCCATTTATTGTCCTAATTTGTCTGCCCAAGGACAGGCTGTTCCAAATCTGGATGGTAACTTGCTGTTTGGGCAACCTGTGGTCTTTGAGGTCAGGAAGAGCTGCAATTAGTGCAGCCTTTGCTTTTCTTCAGTAGTATAGTGTAAGTAATAATTTGGAGCAGTATGACTTGTTCCCTCACTGTGTCATGGTGACACACTTGTCTTTCTAGAGGTGTGGTCTGGAGGGCAAAGTGAGACTAGGGAGCTGTCTGTGAGATTTACTAGGCAAATTCTTTGACATGGATTTGTGGAAATCAACTTGTTCAGTTTTTTTCCCCTCTCTTAGTTAAGTCACAGAGGCTGTATGGCAAATCAGCCAGCGTCTTTTAAACAGAGAGACACATTGAAAAGCAACATTGGTGACCTTTTCCCCTCAAATCTTACATTCCACAAATTATTTTGTACCAATGTGAAATGAGATTGGTAACATTGGTGTTTTCTCTAGCTGTTTTTTTTACCTTGAAGTTTTGTCATGCCGGGTCCTTGGTAACAATGGTGCAAGCAGCCCTGTCGTACCCCTCTGTGATAGACTGGCTGGGGCATTCATTAAAGTTTCAGGCTCTGCAGGATAAAGATTTGAGAGAGAGAGGCAGACTGTGATTCAGGAATGACCTTCTGCTTTTATTACATACAATACAGGGGAATCAACTGAAGCCATTTGCTGGCCTTCAGGGCATGTAGCAGTCTAACTAATACAAGGCTACAGAGGGGCAAAACTGTAGGTGTGAATAACCAAAGCTGGTCAGTGTTTTTCCCACACCAAACCTCGATAATGGACCTGGCGAGCTGAAATGTAGGCTTGGAGAGGATGAAAGTATTCTAGTAAGAAGTGGATGAGCTGGCATGTTAATGGGAGTTTACTCTAGCTTCACACTGCCTAATGTACTAACATCATTTAGATTTATTGATGTAAAGTAACTTTTGTTCTGCTACATACTGTCGATCTTTCCCATCAGGACTATTAAAACTTCAGCTGAACTGGGACTGTGGTTTGGGTATGTATACAGATATGTCATATGATCAAAAGTTCCAGGACACTTACTAAATGGACCTTGTGGTGAGATTGTTTTCTCAACAATGCATTCATTTCTTCTTTAACAGACACAGACTGTTGCCCCTTAATATAGAATTATAAGTGTTTGTACACAGTGGGACTTCTCCTATCTGCTTGAATAGCACACAGGGTCTAATTAACATGTCATTAAATTAAATTGCCCTGTTCTCCCGCAACAGCAGTTTGGGCACTGTTTAAAAAAACCTAGAATGAACAAACACGGCTGCTCAGCGTAGTGCCTGCACAAACAGGGAAGATGGTCTGGAGCATAAAAGCACTCCATAAAACACAAAACCACTAAGTACACAGCTTAGCCCTGCTTCCTCATTCAATTTTCCTTTGTGTCATTTCAGATCATGCAAGATAATTGTTTAATGCACCATTTCACAAAACAAGGTGCTACGGAAAACAATTGAACAGTATGTGGTGATGTGTGTTATCCTCCTACTTTAGACCCATGTGTCTTTGGCTGAGGATATTCCCCCGCTGGAATTTCCAGAGATCCAGGCGCTTCATTTTGGAATTTTTAAACTACTGCCTGGCAGCTGCTGGTGTTTCCACGGCAACTGTGTGATTGGGAAAGGGGATTTGAATGGTGGCTGTCAGCGAGGAAAATTGAGCGCTGCCACAGGAATACATTTTACCCTGCGAGAGTTTACGTTAAATGTGGGTCAATCATAAGCTTCTATTAAGTCTTCACCCTGGTGAGGCATATTAATTTGCATTTTGCTTGACTTGTCTGTGTTCCATTAAGAGTGGTAGGCTGCTCGCTGGTTTTTAGAGCTGCAGTATAATGTGTGATGAATGTGTGGCAGTATGAAGCGGGGGGTAAATAAAGAGAACTTCCAGTGCTTGCAGGCTAATGGAGGCAGATGTCATCCCGCACTTTGCATGCCTTTTGATCACTGTTTCTTGATCAGGCAGCTCATTTAATGAACCATTTGATGATATGTGCAGGGAATGAACGGCAATAAGTAAGAAAGTACAGCAATGGTTTGCATTAACTGGCACTTTCTTAAAATACAAATTAGGAATTTTTTCCAAGTTGTTCATTAATGCTGTCATTATAGCTCCATTGTGTTCAGTCTGCTCTGACAATCCAATCAGTGTGATCATGTTCATCTCGGCTGCCAGTATATATGTGTGTGCATATATATATGTATGTGTGTATATATATATAT